>MU228212.1:721850-764628 GCA_018584345.1 Thuja plicata
ATATATATATAGTGGGTTTCCTTGGTCAACCCCCCATTTTTATGATTCCCACCTCCATAGATAGCCAATGTGACATATGTAATGTGTAGTGGTCGTGAATCTAGAGTATGTCTAAATTGCTATGAGATAAATGCATAAAAACAATGACTAGATCTACCCTATGTATGATAGAGTGAACCCCTAGTATGAAATGCAATCAATTTACGATTGAGTGTATGCAAATAGACATAGATAAATACCCAAATATGAATCCTGTAGACCCTGATATTGATCTTTGCTAAATTTTAGGTAAAAATGCCTAGGAAAAAACATTACAAATGTTCTACACATAGGTACAAAATTTTCTAGCCATTTTGTACCCTCAGAAATAGGCTCATATTCTTAGGACATACAAGTTACAAAGCCCGTATTTGGAAGTACAGGTGTTTTTAGGACTCTGACAATTAGAAAAATAGTGGCAAAACAACATATTTTTTATTTCATTTCCAGGAGCCCACATTTTATTCTCACCCTCTCTTTAATATTTCTATTTACATATTTAAGTAACATTAATTTATCTTCTCTCAGTTTCCAAGCAACAAAAATAATAGAAGCCCCTATGACCCGAATCCGATATTAGCACCACTTCATCTTTTACTTGTGGTGTTGACCCGATTTGACTTAAGGAGGCTTTGTAATCTAATGTACCTTGTGAAATTGGGGAGATGTTAGATCTTATTAGGTGATCCCCATTTTCTCTTATACATTTTGGTGATCCTGACGTTTTCATGCTTTAAATTTTTATTGTGGTGTTAAAGCTCCTTCATTTAATTGTTTGATCTTGAAGCATTCATGGAATTCAAAAAGGTAGATCGGTGTGTGACCACCTATGTTCTTACATTTCTCCTTGCTTCTCTTTAACAATCACATGAAGTGAATCATACTTTGTTACATTTTTTTATTTTTGCATTCCTTCATAGTGTTTTAGCATATGCTATAATAAGGATTTCAAATATGTGTCTTCCTTATAGGGTTGATGTCAATACTTTATCAATGTTCTATGCGGTTTTCTCATCAAAATTTTAACAAAATGCATGGAATATCTTGATCTTGTGAAAATATTCATTAAAAAAGTTAGATCTAAAGATGAAATTGGCATAATTCAACTCAATCTTCCTCCCATAGTGCCTACTAGTCATGTTGATCATAAGATAGCTCATAATATTCCAATTTTAGTGAGACCTAGATCTCCTCTTCCTCAACCTACCTTAATGGATAGTCTTAAGGAAGCTGGTTTGTGCACTTCTTTACATGATCTTCAACAATATTCTTTTTATCAAGGCATCATACATAATCCTGATGTTAGGCATTTCCTTGACGATTTCTCTCCTAGAGTGACATTAAGTAGAAATGAAGATTCTAACAAACCATCTTCTTCCTCCCTACCTAAAGATACTCTGAATAGTGATCAAAATATTAGCAAGGATCCTACTTCCAATCCCATTCCTCCTTACACCACACACTTTTATAAACCTCTATATGAATCTATCTCTCCCTCTACATTAAAATATAACTACAATATAAGATATGACATTACCACTAAACAAGTCTATAGTGGACAAGGTCTTGGTATTAATGAGTAAGATATAAAAGTTCCTATCGACCCTCCTACACAAGTCACAAGAAGTGGTCTAGGTTTTATACCCCAAGCCAACACCTTTCCTACTTATTTAGATCCTTCTTCTTCAAAACAAAATCCTCCTTGTTTAAGCAATCTTTTAACCAACACCATTTTTTATTACACCTACTTTTGATGACTGTTTGGCTTTGGCTAAAAGAATCTTTTGGAGAATTAAATATAATAGTAAAATTTGCCTCCATTTTAGACATTTAAAAAAAATCAAAGGACTACTAATGGAAATTATAATTATCTTTTTCATCATAGCAATATACACTCTCTCATTGATTGTGTTGAATCTAGGAAATTTGTTCAAGACCTAGTAGATATATGTCTCCTTACATTAACTATAGATCTTATACTCTTTCTTGACATCACAAACATACCTTAGCACTTATAGATATTGTTGGTCTCCTTCAATGGCTTAAATAACTAGGCTATAAAACCTTAAATCGAAGATTAGACATCCATGCCAAGTATCTATCTTACTCATCTCAAAGATTACTTTCATGTCAACGCATGGACATATTACTTGAAATGGGTCTACAAGATGTATGCACTAGGATTTCACTTTGTAGACATGCTTCTATAGTTGAAAAGGAAATAATGTTGGAAGTAAAATGCATGGAAGGAAATAACTAAAACACTCATAAAAACTCTCATCTAAACTACATTTAATTAAATAAAATAAGTTAAGTGCATTGACAACCAACGAGAACTAATTTTCCAGCTTTGGCTGTAGAAATAGTCACAAGAAGTATTTCCTAGTGGTCGCAGGAACAACCAATTGTCAAAAAATGACTAACTATTGCACATAAAATAACTACTAACTTCTACAATTAGAACACTCACTAAGTGGGCCCCCTTATTGAGTCTCTTACAAACTCAACTATCTTCTATGAACTCAAAAGGTCATTTTATTGATCACAAACGTTGTTACATACTAAGAAATTGAAAACTACTTTACTATAAAACTAAAATCTAAAAGATATAGTGGAAACTATCTCACTAACTAAATTTGTTGAAAAAGTACCTACACCTTATTTATAAGGGAAACTACAGCTAACCTTATGTATCAACAAACCCATTCCCAAGCTAGTAGGGGGGTGTTGATTTATTATAACATGAAATGGGAGTCATGCTCTGAGATAGAAATAGTCAAAACTTGTTTCTTGTTATATGGAAAATATAGCATAACCAAATACCCCTAAATCTATTCTTTTTCAATAATGACATTAAGGTTCCTTTATGACTCATTATGGTCATTGTTGAATTATTTATGCTTTGGACTTTGTCTTCAACCGACTGCTCTGTTGGAACCTTTTTGCTACAAGATCTTTGACTGTTGACTTGATCTTTCTGCATGACATATTAGGTTGCACAAAAATATAGGTATATATACGTATTGCGCAAGAATAAACATCCATTCATTTACATGTATTATTACCAAGAATATCCCACATATAAATATAGAGATGCATTAACTTTATTCATCCAACCAAAAAGATATAAAGGATAGGTTTATAGTCATGATCAACAGTCTAAGAAAGTAATCTAAAATTAAACATAGAACATATAAGAAAGGTATTTAAAACCTTTTCATAGTCTAGGAACCTCTTATACATTTTTCTAAAAGTATAAAACTTATCACAGAAATGAGCCATTAAATGGGATCATCGTTCCCCCCAACCACACCTCTTATTGGTCCTCCTGGAAGCATCTAATTTATCATTTTGACCTCTATCCTAAAATCATTTGGAATAATCTATCTTGATCCTCCTATAGCTACGCTCTAGTAAAATCCCTTATGATTTTCCAATCTGTCCCATCTGGCCTTCTTAGCTACTTCATCAAATGCATTACCTAACCGCCTGTAGTCAGGTGCTATCACAAGTAGCATTAGAGGTTGAAAAATAAGTGGTATCTAGTAATTCTACTTGACTCTTCCCAAATGCATATACTACATAGACCTATGGATTGATGCATAATAGTTTTGGATAGTGTGTGATTCCATTTGCTTCAAATCATCTATCAATGTATCCCATCTTTGTGCAATGAATCCCAAATCTTTAGGTCCCTCATTTTGTCTCACTTGCTCAAATTCTTGGCAAACCCCTTCCCTTAAGGCTAAAAAATTTGGTCTCAAATCAATCCCCTATAAAAACTTATGTAATTCATATTAGAGTCTCCTAGGATTCCTGGACTCATCCCTAAGAGTGAGAGGAATGACAAGCTCCTTATCTCTATAATTCCTAAACGAATGCCCTCTAACATTCTCATTTTGCATCCAAGACATCAAGGCCTAGAGATGGATATCACCAATATAGAGTAGGGTATTACATTCTATGTCATGTGGTATGGAAAAATTATGGAGGTAAAACTCACATAGTAGATTCTTAGTTGTTGAAGGAGAGGATTGAAAGACATCATAAAAATCATGAGGGTTTTCTATACAAGGATTATGATTAGATATAATCCTTGAAAACCTAAAGATAGGTTGAGTTATTTTAAATAAAAAGCATGAACCATTAGATGTGTTCTAAATTCTACTATTTGAGGGATCACTGTGACTATATTGTCCACCTTAGTTTTTAATGCTACAATATCCTCTTCTTTTCTTTCAATCTCCTCATTTTTCCTACTAATTTCTTCCTGCAACTGCAAATTCTCTCTTTCCCACTCTACTTCTTTTTCCTTCATATCATGATATAAGTATAAGGCTACATATTCCCATGAAAAAGGAGTGGGTATATGCCTATGCACCCAAATATTCTTCTTCTTACTCTTTCCTTTCTCCATTTTAGTTGAGACTTTCTCTACCATTTGTTATATAACAACATCAAGATCAAATAATTATTCTAATCCCAAATTCCCATGAGGTTTATCCTCACTCAACAAAAAATCATGTTCCTCTAAAATCTTCTCACATGAATTACCCTCCTGAGATACTTCTTCACCTTCCTCCACATATGAGTCATGAACCTCCATAAGAGGATTATTTTGAGGTTCTTCAGAAGAGGAGAATTATGGATGTTCCATAGGTGGCCTAGGAGGTATGTTAAAGATTAGCCTTTCCTCCTCACTAGAAGTGGCATGGACAAAATCAAAAGAATCAATTTCAATATTACTATTGGCTTTCCTAGGTACAATTGTTTTTTGTGGATTCCCTCTCAATATATTAATTGTTCTTTTAAGGGGAGACCTGGTTGTTTTTAGAAGTTTTTTCTTGCTTCTACCTTTTGGGATTCTTCTCACTAGTTTTTGCAGGGGAACCTTTGGTTTGTGCTTTTGTCTTTGAATTAGGAGTTTCATGTTCAAATTTTTGTTTCTTGATTTCACCCTCTGAATCCTCTGTTCTCTTTTCCTTACCCTTCTCCCTTTGCAAAACAAGCCTGGTTTTCACTAGGGTTGGAGGTGGCTATTCACTTATGTTAACCCCATTTGAGGAGATTTTGTTTTTGCTAAAAGAAGGTTTAGAGGAACTATCCTCGACTGCAAGAGAATCTATAGCTAGGGCTTCCCTTGAGGTAGAAGCACCCTAGGGTTAATTTAAATGTTCCTCTTTATGAATTAATTCTTTGGGATTGTACCATCATAAAAAGTAAGCACTTAACTTGTGCTCATTTTAGGATCATTTTGGGCCCGCTTGAGTGTGTTCCTTATGGTAGGACCTCATATTGCACTTAAATTTAGATATAGGCCCCCCTCCTTCAAACTTGAGGGTGGCTCCAATTTCTAAGCATATTTTCCCTTCATTCATAATTTATTTCCCTCTTAGGTCCTTTTAAATGCATTTTACATCTTGGAAGTTGTCCTTATTTTCCAACATAAAAGGCCTTTCAGACCTCCCTTTCAGCACACAACCCTGGGTCCTGAAATTACTTTGAAAAAGTCTACCAAGACAAGTCTGACTTGGGTCTGCCTTGTCCTAAGACATTTTCATTTAGTGGGCTTGAGGCCCTATGCAGGGTTATTTCTCCTAGGTGCTTAATCAGCGTCAGCCTTGTGGAATCTAAGCTCCAAAATTTCTATAAAAGGAGATCTCTTCCTCTCATTTTCACATATTATCCTTGTGAAAGTATTATTGAGAAAGATATTGTGCATTCAAGACATTCAAATTCAATAAAACATCCATTTAAAGCATTCAAGGCATTTTCTTCCAAGATCTAGATCTTTTCCCTAATGGAGGCCAAGTAAAAGAGTTATATATGATGAAAACCTACATGTGTGGAAAGAATTAGACATGAAAATGTTAGCCATAAAACAATCTAATGTACACATATTCATAAAGGTTATAACTACACAATAGCATAGAACATAACCTCTGATGAGCCAAACAAGTGCACCCAAGACTTGTTGATTTTCTCTTAGAGAGGAATGTGGGTGTGCTCTCCCAACACAAAATATAAATCCCACTATTGATTTCTTGTTTGAGGTGATTGATCCTAAAATGCAAACTAATGGAGGTTGAAAGGCTTGCAAACTAGTATAAGGAACTAGATAAAAGATTTCAACCATGAGGATGAGAATATAAAACCACAAACTATGATGCAAGATTAAACTAACATGAACATGAATATTACTAAAATACTTTAAGAAATCTAGAACTAGTTGGTGTAGGGAACCTCCCTATTTGTTGTTTTGGTGTATTATAGGGTTGTCTTAGATTCTTGTGTGTGGTGTGGAATAAGATCCAATGGGTTGGATGCAATGATGAGTTAACTTCATGTTTGTAAGAGCCTTAGTGCTCATTAGGAGTTTTAGGGTCATTTTGGCTTGAAAAGTGAAAAGTTGATATTTTAGTGCAATATTGGTTTGAAGGGTGTTTTAGGACCCTATATATCCTAACTAAGGTCATAAAATTCAAACTCACCCATCGAGTTGACAAGGAAAGTCAAAATAAACAAAGTGCAAAAAGTTGCTAGCAACTTTTGCAAGAAATTGCAAAATGTAGTTAGATTAGTTGTAACTACCCCATGCTTGGTATATGAGCATGGATTCAATGTTTGGGAATGGTTAATGAAATTTTGGATTGCATCAATTATTCTTGGCACCCCTGTATGGATGACTGTAATTGATTTCTAGTATTCTGCATTGTTTCTTTGCTACTGTACGGCTGTGTACGGATTGGCAGAGTAGGTTGGGTCCCATGGGAATGTACTGATTTCAATTAGCTTTCATACAAATTAGATAGTTTTCTTTGAATTTAATTAGGTGTAAAGATACAAGTTTTTGAAGGTCACTGGTTTTTAAGTGACAGTATAGTGTTGTTTAGATAGAAATGGCTCTACCCTAAAAACCCACTGGTGGAATTGACTGAAACATGGAGGAAGTAGGGTTAGAGTCTGTAGATAGGGTTTTGTTTTTCATTTTTGTAATTGCAATGGATTTCCTAGGCCAAGTAGCAATCCCTATGGCTGGCTGGTGAATCCAGGTGAGCCAGGACATGGAGAAGAAGGAATGTTTTCAAGCACTCATGACCTTTTGGAAAAGATTTAGTGGCATTTTTAGATGCCCTAGATAGTCTCCTAAAAGGATTCAAAGGTGGAAGGAGGTGAATCAGAATTGGGAGATCATTTTAACAACTATTTATGTTGACTGGTCCAGAGGCCTAATTCATAGGCTAAAATCTAGGGCCTGCAAGAAACTAGGGTTATGGGTGCTTTCAGAAGTCAGGGCTTTGGATTCTGATAGTGTTGGTTGATACCTTGAATATTTCCAAGGTCTTGTGAGGGTTCATTTGGGGAGTCTTGGAGTAATAGCCCTAAAACTATGAATATAGACCTACTAGGGAATTGGCAATTAGGCCTCCTAGTGAAATTGAGATCAATTGGATTGGTAAAGGGTCTAGAAGTGTGGGAAAGATTGCATAATGGCCTTTGATGGGTCAAGAAGGTAGATAAGAGTCCTAGGGGATTAGTGTGAAGATCCTAAGCAGAGGTTTGGAATTCTAGGAGGAGTTCTAGTGAAGGAAATTGGGCATTTGGTGAACTAGTTGGACTAGTTAATCCTAGAAACCTTGGAATCTTCTAAAGAACAACTATACCTTGGAGGAGAAGTTGGTAGTGAGGGTCTTGGAGATCCTAATTGAAGGAAGATTAAACAAGGAACAACCATTGGATGGTTGGGATAGACAAAGAAGCATCTTGGAGTGAGGAAAATATTAGAGTATCAAACCCTCTACATCAGAGAGGTATCAGAGCCAAATTTTCTTGGAGTTTGTGTATGTCTGAAGTGGAAGAGAGCCAAGAGGTTGACAACATGCCTCCTAAGGAAATGAGTAGGGATTCCATAGTGGAATTGGTTCAGGGTCTCTTGGAGAAGGCTAGTGTGTATGAGACAAAGGAAAAAAAGAAGATCACAGAATGGGGAGATGAGAGTGATGGAGATGATGAAAGTCAGATAGTAGAGTCATCTAACAAAGGGAAGGAACCTAAGATGGACAAAGAACAAAAGGTATTCTTAGATTCCTTCAAGTCCCTAAACAAGGATAGTATGGAACACATACCATATTGCTGTGGTAGCCTGAATGGAGAAGAGTTGTTGGATTGGCTTGAAGCCATAGACAACCAATTTGATTACAAAGAAATCTCAAAGGAGAAGAGGGTCATCTATGCTAAGGATAGACTCAAGGGATCGACATTGGTGTGGTGGAACATGATGCAGGATGATAGGGTAACTAGTGGAAAGAAAAATATTGTTTCTTGGGAGAGAATGAAAATTAGATTGAGAGCATAATTCTTGCCTACTGATTATGAGATATAGATGTATCAAAAGTTGCAAAACTTAAGACAAAAGGAAATGACATTGAGTGCTTACACTGAGGAGTTTCACAAGTTTAGCCTAAGGGCTAGAAGACAAGAAGAAAAAAAGGAGAAGGTGGAAAGGTATCTCAATGGGTTGAGACAAGGAATTCAAGATGAGATCAGCATGATGACTCCTGATAGTATGCACAAATGTTTCCAATTAGTCTTGAGAGTAGAGGATAAGGCTAGAAGAAGGAATGACTTCCATCAAAGGGGAAGAGGTGGTAACAATAATAGGGGTTTTCAGAGAGGAAGGAGTAACTTTGGTAGAGGAAAAAGCCCTAATAGATAAGAAGATGATCAGTCTATGGAAAATAGTTGGGGAAATCACTTTAGGGGATCCTTTCAGATAGGAGGATACAGAGGAAGAGGGCCTCCTAGAGGAAGGTTTCAGTCCCAAGGAAGATCCAATTCAGTCTTTACTGGTAGGTGTTATAGCTGCAACCAAGTGGGTCACACAATGGGCAGGTGTCCTAAAAAGACACCCTCATCTTCAATGGGGGATAGAAGAAATCAGTTAGTACAAGAGGATGACACACAAAGTGTTACTTCTCACATTTCCAAGGCAGGGCCAGTGTTGGATGGAGAGAATTTGATGTTAAGGAGAACTTTGTTGAAAGTGCCTAACACTATAGAGCCACCCCAAAGAAAGAACTTGTTTAAGACAAATTATAGGTCTCATGGGAATATTTTCTAAGTGATAGTAGACTCTGGATCCACTGAGAATATAGTATCCACATAGATGGTGGACAAATTGAAACTAAGGAGGATACCTCATACCACACCCTATAAGGTTTCATGGTTGAACAAGGGTCAACAAATAGTGGTATATGAACAAACCTTGGTGGAGTTTGAGATTAGAGAGTATAAGGATAGGGTCCTATGTGACATACTGCCTATGGATGCATGCCATATGCTTCTAGGACATCCATGGTAGTATGATGTCAAAGCAATACATGATGGAGAAAAGAATAGTGATGTGATCACCAAGTTGGGGAAGAAGTTTTAGATGGATCCTTTACCAGAGCCTAATGAGGAGAAACATGTGGGGACAAGTGTGATGTTATTGACTGGGAAGGAGTTTATAAAAGCCACAAAGAAGGAGAAAGGAGTTTGTTGTGCAGTAATGGTGAAACCAAAGGAAGAAACTAAGGAGAAGGTCAATTTTCCATCAGAGATACAATCATTGTTGGAAAGATACCATGACATAGTGGATAATGGTTTTCCAAGTGCATTACCACCTATGAGGGATGTGAGTCATCAGATTGACCTCATTCCTAGAGAAAATTTTCCAAACAAAGCAACATATAAGATGACACCAAGTCAAAATGTAGAGATAGCCAAACTGATTCAAGATTTGTTGGATAAGGGGTTAATATGAAAGAGTTTGAGCCCATGTGCTGTGCCAATAGTACTTGCACCTAAGAAGGATGGGAAATGGAGGATGTGTACAAAATCTAGGGCTATAAACAAGATCATAATCAGGTATAGGTTCCCAATGCCCCAGATAGAAGATTTGATGGATAATCTAGGAGGATCTTGTTGCTTTTATAAGGTGGATTTGAAGTTGGGATACTATCAAATAAGAGTGAGGCCTGGTGATGAGTGGAAGATATCCTTCAAGACCAATGAAGGGCTGTATGAGTGGCTAGTAATTCCCTTTGGCCTAAGTAATGCACCTAGCACATTCATGAGGCTCATGAATGAAGTGCTGGAAAATTTCATTGGTAAGTTTGTAATAGTTTACCTTGATGATATTTTGATCTTTAGGAGGTCCAAGGAGGAGCACCCGAAGCATTTGGAGATGGTCTTAAGGAGGATACATAGGAAAGGTTGATGATAAATCAAGAAAAGTGTGATTTTCTAAAAACTAAATTAGTTTACCTTGGTTTTGTGGTTGCTAATGGATGTATGAAAATGGACCGTGATAAATTTAAGTCCATTTTGGAGTGGCCTACACCTAGGTCCATAGGGGATGTTAGGAGTTTCCATGGGTTGGCCTCCTATTATAGGAAATTTGTAAGAAATTCAAGTCATGTATGTGCCCCTATCCTCAACACCATAAAGGGTGGAATCAAATGTCAGTTTAAGTGGACTATGGCAGTAGACCAAGGGTTTGATATGTTGAAAAAAAGAATTGCAGAGCTACCTACTCTTAGGTTTCCAAACTTCAATCAACTCTTTATGGTGGAGTGTGATGCTAGTAAGTTGGCTATTGGAGCAGTGCTAAGCCAAGAAGGACATCTTGTGGCTTTCTTCTCAGATAAGTTGAATGAGGCTAAAGAAAGTACTCCACCTATGATTTGGAGTTATATGCTATGGTAAAAGCCCTTAAGAAGTGGAGACACTACCTATTACCTAGGGAGTTTGTGGTCTACATTGATCACCACACACTAAGTTTCTTGAATGGTCAAGAAAAATTGAACCAAAGGCACTTGAAGTGGGTAGAATCATTACAGGCTTATACATCTGTCATAAAGCACACAAAGGGGGTTAGAAACAAGGTTGCAGATGCTCTTAGAAGAAGAGTACTCACAATACAGGAGATACAATTGAAAAGCGTAGGGATGAATGATTTGAAGGACCTCTACAAGGACAACAAAGATTTTAGAGAAACCTATGAACCATGTGTGAAGTTTCAACATGATTTCAAAGTGGAATTCAATGAGTTTATTTTGTAGGAAGGCTTATTGTTAAAGGACATCTTATGTGTATTCCTCAATGCTCAATTAGGGAAAACATTGTGAAGGAGAAACACCAAGGCAGCTTGGGGGGCCACTTTGGAGTGGACAAGAATTTGGAGTAGGTGAATAGGCACTACTATTGGCCTAAGTTACAATCAGATGTGTGGATATTTGTAGAACAATGTCAGATTTGTCAGAGGGCAAAAGGACAAAGCAGCAATAGTGGGTTGTACCAACCCCTATCCATACCCCAAAGGCCTTGGGAGTGTCTTAGTATGGACTTTGTTTTGGGGTTACCAAAGACACCTAGGGGTCATGACAATGTGTTTGTGGTGGTGGACCATTTTAGAAAAATGGCACACTTCATTCCATGCAAGCAAACAAATGATGCTTCTCAGATTGCAGGTCTATTATTTAGGGACATTGTGAGGATCCATGGATTTCCACTAAATATTGTAAGTGAAAGAGATAGTAAGTTTGTGGATCACTTTTGGAGGACCCTATGGAAGATGCTTGGAACAAAATTGTCCTTCTCTTCAGCCTACCATCCACAATCAGATGGACAAATAGAGGTAGTCAATATGTCACTTGGGAATTTGCTAAGATGTTTAACAAAACAACATGGACAGTCATGGGATCACATCATAGGGAAAGCCGAGTTTGCCTATAATGACTCCATTAATAGGAGTATAGGTAAGAGCCCCTTTGAAATAGTGTATGGGGTCAATCTTAGATGGATTTTGGAATTGAGAGATCTCAGTTTGAAGGACAAGAGGAGTGCACAAAGGGAGTCATTTGCAAAGCAGATGCAGGAGCTTCATGATCAAGTCAACAAGACTTTACAGAAGCAAGTGGAGAAGTATAAATTCAAAGATGTTCAGAAAAGGAGAGATTTACAATTCAGAGTGGGGGATCTAGTACTTACCTATCTCAAGAAGGAGAGGCTACCCAAAGGACATCCAACTAAACTACTCATGAAGAAGATAGGGCCACTGAAGATTTTGCATAAGTATGGAAAGAATGCCTATGAAGTGGAATTGCCTCCTGATTTGGGGATTTCACCCATTTTCAATGTTTGTGACTTGTACCCTTACATGGGACCATCTCTAGACATAGGTTAGTCTACTCTTGCAGACTTGGAGGATGATGATTGGGTGAAAAACTTACCTACCCCTATGCCACTAAAATTGGAAAGTGTACTAGATTCTAAAGTGATAAAGAAGACAAGGAAGGGTAACTACAAGGAGTACCTCATCAAGTGGTAGGGACTACCTGAAGTGGAGGCCACTTGGATGACAAAGTTTGACATTCTAAAACATGGGGTCACCATTGAAGACCTCCTAACTCAAGGGACTTGAGTTATTTGTCCCAGGGGAGTATGGTGCAGGGCACCTCCCTATTTATTGTTTTAGTGTGTTCTAGGCTTGTCTTAGATTATTGTGTGTGGTGCGGAATAAGATCCAATGGGTTGGATGCAATGATGAGTTAACTTCATGTTTGTAAGAGCCTTAGTGCTCATTAGGAGTTTTAGGGTCATTTTGGCTTGAAAAGTGAAAAGTTGATATTTTAGTGCAATATTGGTTTGAAGGGTGTTTTAGGACCCTATATATCCTAAGTAAGGTCATCAAAGTAAAACTCACCCATCGAGTTGACAAGGAAGTCAAAATGCACAAAGTGCAAAAAGTTGCTAGCAACTTTTAAAGTTGCTCGAGCAACTTTTGCAAGAAATTGCAAAATGTAGTTAGATCAGTTGTAACTACCCTATGCTCGGTATATGAGCATGGATTTGATTTTTTGGAATGGTTAATGAAATTTTGGATTGAAACAATTATTCTTGGCACCCCTGTACGGATGACTGTAACTGATTTCTAGTATTCTGCATTGTTTCTTTGCTATTATACGGTTGTGTACGAATTGACAAAGCATATCAGGTCCCATGGGAATGGACTGATTTCAATTAGCTTTGATATGAATTAGATAGTTTTCTTTGAAGTTCATTAGGTGTAAATATAAAAGTTTTTGAAGTTCATTAGGTGTAAAGATACAAGACACAATCTCTCTTATCTCCAATTTGGAAATGAATCTCTCTTCTCTTCTTATCTGCATGTGCTTTGTATTTTATGGTAGACTGCTACAAGGCGTCTTTCACTTCTGTTTGTACTTTGGTGATGAGCTTTGATATATATTCCCCTTGTGCACTCAATCTAAAATCTGAAGGTAACTCCACCAAGTCTAGAGGACCCTTACGGTGTAAGCCATAGACAATTTGGAAAGGTGTCTTGCCTGTAGACCTATTCAAAGAGTCATTAAAGGCAAATTCTGCTTGGGGAAGTATCATTTCCCAACTTTGAGTGTACTATTTTGTAAGGAACCTTAAGAGATTTCCAAGAGACCTATTTACCACCTCTATTTTCCCATCTGTTTGTGGGTGGTATGCTGAACTATAGGTCAGATTGGTGCCTAGTTTCTTGAAAAGTGTCCTCCAAAAGTGACCTTGAAACTTTATATCTCTGTCAGAAACTATCATTTGGGGTAGGCCATGGATTATAACCACTTATTTGAAGAACATGTGTGCTATGTGTGAAGCATCATTTGTGCTCTTATAAGGAACAAAATGCATCATAAAAATAGACCTACTAGGGAATTGGCAATTAGGCCTTCTAGTGAAATTGAGACCAATTGGATTGGTAAAGGGTCTAGAAGTGTGGGAAATATTGTAGAATGTCCTTTTATGGACCAAGAAGGTAGATAAGAGTCCTAGGGGATGAGTGTGAAGATCCTAAGCAGAGGTTTGGAATTCTAGGATGAATTCTAGTGAAGGAAATTGGGCATTTGGTGAACTAGTTGGACTAGTTAAGCCTAGAAACCTTAGAATCTTCTAAAGACCAACTATACCTTAGAGGAGAAGTTGGTAGTGAGGGTCTTAGAGAACCTAATTGAAGGAAGATTCAACAAGGAACAACCATTGTATGGTTGAGATAGACAAAGAAGCATCTTGGAGTGAGGAAAAGCTCTAGAGTATCAAACCCTCTGCATCACTAGTTGAGAATGATAGAAATGCATTTCTAAATGATTGAAAACAAACTAACATAATAAATATACAATAATGAATTATTGATGCAAAATTCAAAGAGAGGCTCTATTTATAGATTTTTGGAGGGCTTGGATGAGGTGGTTCTCATGTGGCATCCACATAATATCCACATGGGATAAAGGAGTGTTCATGCAAGAGGGAGAGTTTCTTATGCATGTGTGAGAAAATATTGAAAATGATGTCTCAATGACAAGTGTAAGAGGGTGGGAAACCCAAAGTGAGTCACATGTTGAGAATATTCCAAAGAGGAAAGGGGAGACAAGATGCAAGAGAAATGGCTTGGGATATTTTAGGCAAAGGGAATGGACAAATACTATAGGAGGGGTGCTCACACAGCTGTGAGCACCATTAAGAGGTTAATTGTTATAGGAATTATAAAATTAGTCTAATTAATCTAGGCTTAGGGGGGATAGTGACGGGTATAGATTAGGAATCTAGGCTATATATATGTTTAATCCAAATTAGATTTAGATTAATCATAACTTAGTAGAATATTAGAATGTGGAGGGAATAAATAAGTTAAAATTTATTTAAAGGGGGATTTTATGGATAATCATATATTAAATGTAAATTTAATATATCAGGGAAGGGTATTTAAATTAACTTTAGATACCATAGAAAATCAATAGATGAATATAAAAAATAAGTTAATTAACTAGAATTAACTATAATGCTAAGGGAATATTAATTAAATTAATATAAGTGTACATGGTCAATTTTAGATGTATACATTTTTCCCCTCTTCGATGCGGCATCGAGGATGACATCATGTCAAAGAAAAAATAAAATAAGATGCCCTAGAGAGAAAAGTAATCTAGTTGGGAGATTATGCCCCCTCAAGAAAATAACGGAAAAAATAAAATTTGTGGAATTTTTTCGAAGAAAGGTAGAAGGGAGGAAGAAGAGAGAGGAGGAAGAGAAAAAAAGGGGGAAATTTTTTGGTTCCATGAGACGCTTCCTTGGGGGGTGGGGTGGGGTTGGGGTAGACCTAGGGTAAATAAGGGACATGATGCCCCAATCAGAATGGGGAAATAATGAGTAAATATGAGCCTTATAATGCAGATTGCAAGAATACTAAATGAACCTAACTAATGCACCTAACAACATGAAAATTTTGGGATTGTTGTGTTAATATCGGAGAGCACACCCTAGTTTGAGTTTGCAAGAGGAGGTATGCATCACATGCTAGAAAATGTGGACAACATGATTCCTTTGCATGGACTAGACTCTCAGATAAACAAGGTAGATTTAGGAGCATAGATTTAGATAAAAAAAAATAATGGTGGAAATAATGCAATGACACTCATGAGGAAGCCATAGTACACCCAAGTCTTGATTAGGGACTTAGTGGAAGTGAATGAGATCCTACCCCCAGTAAGGCATAGATAACCATAACTGCATGACCAACAAAGATGCACTAAAGTACCCACAAAAATCATTCCAAAAATGTCATGTATTCTAATATACACCTGATGATCATATTTTCCATTAGTATGCAAAGGAATCAATTTTTGAACCATCGAAATATGATCATCGAAAGACAGGTTTTTAGTACAACCTGATACAATAGTTAAATAGAGGTCACCAAAAATGTTAAGTATAGAGGAAACCAACAAGACAGATCACTGTGTAAACCAACAACACAATTCACAAGAGGAACCCGATAGAAGTTTACAGTGTAACCCGAAAGAGAAGTCAACAGTGTAAACTAATAGAGAAGACAATAGAGGAACCCGACAGAAGTTTATAGTGAACACCGAAAGGTAGACTAAAGAGCAACCCGAGCACCAGTCCATCGAGAGATAGTTTTGTTCTGAGAAATGTGGATCTGACTTACACGTCAAATAAAACACTTAAGTTTTATATTTAGCTTTAAAGCATATCTTTAAAACTATTTTTTGAGGGACAAGCAATGTAATAATAATTATTTTAATCAGTCTATCTAATTGAAAACATGCAAACTAGGAGATCAAGGTCAAGTTGTAACCTTTGATCGTAGAGTTATCATTGTAAAGTGTGAAACTTATTTAGGTCACATTCAATGTATAAATAGATGTGTAATCAATTAGAACAAGATGATGTGATGATTATTGTATCTGAGGAGCACATCTATGGATCAAATACAAAGTTTTATGCAGAAGGAAAACAAAATATGAAATAGATTATCAAGAACCAGATTCAAGGCTATCGAGAAGAACAAAGGTATTGATCAATCACTATAGGTGATAAATATACATGTGAACTTTACTGGATCTATAGTCAACAATTCTAGATTGCATATACTCAGGTCAATAAGTATTTTTGACTACATTCTAAAAATTTTAGAAAATAGAAGAAATCCTTTGAGAAGGTGGATTTAACAATCCTTTTTTAAATCTCTTAACCAAGTGCACACTAAACAATGTTGCTAAAGCTCTTAACAAAGTAGACCTTAACCAATCTAAACATATTACTCCTAACATGGTAAGATCATGAGAAGTGATCAAACTTGTAAGCCTTAACTGACCCCTTCCATTCTATAGATAGTGAAGTTTTTGTGGGTTTCATTCCCACCACAATTTTTACCTTCTAACAGGGGTTTTCAATGTTACCGTATCTTGTGTCACGAGTCATTACATTTCATGAATGTTTACATGCAAATTAAGTTTATGAATTGATATTACATACACAGAGATAGAATAATAGACATGGTCGGTAATGCAAGGAATTGATTACTAAAAGGATAGAGGTTAATTGATTTTTTTTTAAGGGTACTGATTCACCCCTCCCCTCTCAGTACACATCATTCCATTATTTCCAACAATTGGTATCAGAGCTAGATCTCTTATTTGGAAAAGTTTAAAAAACTTGAGAGAAAAGATCATAAAATGGAAATGTATAAGCTAGACAAGAGTATTGCGAATTAGAAGTTGGAGATACAAATATTCTATGAGCAATACAAAGCAGAAAGAATCAAGATGAGAGAACTACTAGATGAAAGAAAGGTTATGGAATCTCACTGTAATGAAACAGACTATAATGAAGAAGAGATACTTGATTTGTTTGAGTCATCAGGATCTACATCAAGCAATACATCAGACACATCTGAAGGAAGCATTACAAGTCTGAAGGAAAGCAATCAACATCTGACAGAGCAAGCAAAGATACTACAAATTGGTCAAGAGAAACAGATGGTAAGAATGATTTATGTCATGAATAATGCTAGACAAGATGAACAAGAAAGAACATTAGCTATTGATGATAGGTGAAAGATCACTAAAAAGATACAAGAGAGAGAGAGAGTAAAAAATACATAGACTTACTGAACATCATCATGAGATCACCAATCAAATTATTCTTATGAGTCAGGAGGAAAACCGAATGAACATAGAACTCATTGAAAAAATAGAAGCTATTGGTGAGCTAAGAGAAGAAAATGAAAAACTAAAGCATGAAGTAAGAATTCAAAAACAACACAATGATATGATCAAGAGAGCTGAAGAAAGTACCAAAAGAATGGATGATTTTTTGGACGGACAAAGAAGAGTCAACAAAAATACCGGACTAGTTATACCGAGCATGGAGAATCACCATACCAAGCTGATCACAAAGATATCTACACATCCAAGAACAAGGAAGAATTCATGCAATCACTGTGGAAAACCAAGCCACACATCAAAATTTTGTAGTAGAAAAATGAAAGGTATTCCTAAAACCACATCTACATTCATAGGAAATTGTTATAACTGTAACAAGAAAGGACATAAATCATATGAATGTAAATCTAAGGTGAAACAACCAAAGAAGGAAACCTACATGGAAAAATATTGTCCTACTTGAAAAATGCATGGGCACACATCTCTTGAATGCAAGAAGAAGAAAAAGAAAGCATGGAAGCCAAAAGAACAAGAAAATGCTTATCAACCAAATAGAGTCGGTAACTCATATGTTTGGAATTACAACACATGGGAAAATTGCACAACATGTGGTAGATATGGTCACATAGCTACAAACTGCATGAGGAAATGGACAAGAAGGTCTAGAAGCTAGACTAACCCCAAAATGGCATGCTTACACTACCATAGGATTGGTCATCTAAGCAAGGACTATAGAGACCGAGTGACAGAGACAAGCACTTTTCCCAATGGCAATACCATTGAAGACATCAGGAAGATGAGAAACAAAATGTGGAGGAAAGCTACAAACATAGATGATGCTGGACCAAGAAATGCAATTGGTGACACCTTATCCAATGGATCTGGTGATAACACCACCCCCACCTAAGTAGAACAAGTAAGTATGGAACTGCACTATACAAAGTTATATTTTACACCATTTCTATTATACATTGATAAAATGCCAAACTAGGATGAATAAAGATGCACTATGGTATTACTTGTTATGAATCTATGAATCCAATCTTGTTAGTCAATGCATACCAAGAATCAAAAATGGACATATAAAAGCTAAATTGTCAATGCTTACCGAGCATCGTCGATAATCATGCAAAATGACAATGTAGTCTTTGCCATATACTGAGATCCATCGATAAACATGTGAAAAGTCAAATGAGTTGAAACCTGCCCCAAGCATCACGTTCTCACCAAGAATGAAGTTGGCATGTTCCCCAAGAGACTTCATCTTTGACACCTGACAAGTAGGTAAAGAATTAATAATGCCACTTAGGGCACCGTCTATAAAAGGATGATAGAGACCTCATTTCATTTACCAATGATTAAGAGCACAGAGTAGAGTGAAGAAGAGAGACCAAAGGTGAAGAGATTGAAGAGAGATTCATGAGCACATTCATAGCTACTACGATAGATTCCGATATTCAATAGCTACAACAGAACAAGTGAGTAACTAGATTCATCGAGCTCACTATTTGTTTTATGGGAAAATCCCTAAATTTGAAAAATCATGGCAACCACATCCCGTGTAACCAAGATCAAGAATGCCAAATACAACAAGGTCAAACTGATCAAGAACTCCACCTATGAGGAGCCACATTATAAGTTTTGTCTAGAGGTTGCCTCACAACCCGACAACACCAGAGCATTCTCAAACATACCACTTAGGGTTTTTCTTATCGAGGATTTTTGGGCATACATACATTGCAAGATTGCTGAGATAGGAGATCTTGAGGTCGAGCAAGCTTACAAGAAGCTTTGCACAAATAGAACCATCAAAGATGAGCATAAACACATAGAGGTCAAAGGGTTGACAAATACCCTAATATTCCTGAAGGAGTTTAAGACTGAGTGGATCAGGATAGTGTTGAGAAGAGTGCATAACTAAAAGATGTGGCTAGACAAGCCAAAATAGATCACTAGGGATGTGATACACCCAGTGATCGGTTATCCAATAACTGATAAGGACAAGGCACTCAAACACCCTTCTCACCCCGAAATTGAGAAGATGAAAAGTGTAGAATGGGAGGGTAGAGGATTAAAGGTAAACTCTATCAAAGATCCTGAACTAAAATTTGGTGCTTGTGTGCTGGGATACAAGATATTTCAAGCCATCAGGATGAATAGTATTGCATTCAGAGCAGTAGATACTACAGACAAGATTGTAAAGAAGGGATTACTGTTGGATCTATTTGAGCTCCTACCAAAGCAATTAGATGAGAAAATGAGGACCATTAGATCAACGAAATCTAACTCATGTAAGTTTGGTTCACTCCTCATGTGCATATTTTTCTACTTTCAAGATTTTTTCCCATCTATCGATAATGTCAACTGGGATACTACCCAACCAGTGACAATTCAAATCAGTGAATTCATCAAGTCACTAGGTGACAACTTTACATTAGCCATGGATGAATATTTCACTGGATTCAAGGATAGAATGTAGAAATGGATGAGGATACCAGAACAGTTGGTAGAAAAATATAAAGCTGATATTTGTTTTACGGTGGACACTGATACCACCTTGATCAAACCAGCTATACCAAGGACAACATGGTTAGGCCCACTTGACTATGAGATCAACATAGATCAAGCCACCAATGCTATTGAAGAATTTTTAAATGAACCATTAGACAAATCATTAACAAGGTTTGGAACCTATGAAGAGGCTAAGGAAAGAATAAAGACCGGTCTAGTTGTACAGAAGATCAACAAAAAGAATACCAAAATGGTCAAAACACTTGAGAAGAAGTTTTTGGTCAATGAAGAAGAAATAGAACAACAAGAAACCAAGGGACAATCACCTATTGGTGAAGATGAACAAGTGAGTGAATCCAAATCAATAGAGTCTGATGCACCACCCCCAAGAAGCCAAGAACTGTTGCTGCATCATGGACAAGGAGTCAAACTACAAAAGTAGACTCACCACAGGTCAAGAAAGGATAGGTGAGGACTTACAAAAGGAAGCCTCAAATAGTGAAAACATCAGAACCAAAGAGGAAAAGAAGAATAATCTGAAGCAAGGAAGATAATGAAGACACTGAGCAAGATGAAAGTGAACAACTCCAACTTGTAAAGAACAAACTTCCTATCACAATTGATGAGATTTGTGCTTCAATCATCAAGTCAAGTACAATATCTAACCCTAAGGTTAGACAATGGCTAAAATTGAATCCTGAGGATCAAAATAAGATTGAAGAAGCCCTCATCCAAGTAATGTGTATATTCAAATATATGCCTATACAGTTTGATAAAATGATGCCACAAGAACTTCTAGATAGGCTATCATCACGATGGACATATGCACTAAAATATGAGAAAGAGATAAGGGAAAGATCTCTTTTTTCAATTATGCCACCTGAGTCCAAAATGGAAGAGATTGATGAAATGATGAAGTTGCACTTAAAGAAGTTCTCAGAAAAATTGAGAGCCTACAAAGTGATACAAGGAAACTTAATTGAACTTGATAAAGAGAGTGAGGATACTTGGAAGAAAATACTTGATGTACCCAAAGAGGATTCAAGTCCTGATAAAGTATTAGAACTCACTGACAAGCCTCACAATGAAGAGAATCAGTCTACACCGAACCCATAGAACATTCTTATAAATGATCTAGAGGATGTCACTTCAATTGAATTGAACACAGAAGCAAGAAAAGAAATGGATGACATACCTCAGATCTTGTAGTCATTAAAGGACACAACAGATGTCACAATCCAAGATGTGACAATAATATATATCACTGAAGATCCTGTCAATGAGGTAAAGGCATATGATGATATCACTAGTGCCACAGAGCAATCCAAGGAATAGGACACAACAATTTATGTTGCACAGGTAAATATACCAGGAAAATTCCATTATTGATACAAGCTATCAATATCATCTCAAAAAAGGAGAAATCACCCAACCTTGATGCAAGCATACCTGAAGATAAAGGTGAAGAGGAACATAAAAACACAACTAATGAACAAAATATAGATGGAGAGAAGAAAGAAAGAGATGGAGAGAAGAAAGATAAAGGTGAATAATAGAAGCAAGGTGATGCCACTTTGAAGGATACTGAAGGAGAAGTTGCAGAGAAATGAAAGGTTGATGTGGAGACATCCACACCAAACCAACATGTAGACACTGAGCAATAGATAAAAGGCACTACACCCCCAAAACCTTCATTTAGCACATCAGACCAAGAAAAGGAACTTGCTATGGTACTGCATATAGGTTCCTCCACTACACTTTCAAAGAAGAAGAAGAAAATGAATAACAACCCAGGTACATTGGATGAGATAATTGAAATACCAGCCTGTGATCTAAGGACATTAGATCCAAAATCACTCACAAAGTATGTTAAACTTTGTAAAAGGAAATCTATCCAAGATAAGCTTAAAAAGGAGACAAAGGACACCCATGTACTAAAGACAACCAAGGAAATACTTCTACAGATTGTACATGATACTGACATTGATCAAAATTATCCTATACTTGATCAACTAGCCATTCTTAATGAAGCTATCACCTCACATAATGTGGATGCAAAGAAGGCAATAGAAGAACGTGCAGAGAAAAATTATCAATACAAATTGATAGAGAAAATCAGCCAAGAAGTGGCTGAGAACAAGGTAAAGCTATCTAAACTAGTTAATGAATTGGAACCAATCATTTTAGAAGCTATAACCTTAGTTCAGAAGTTATGCACATTAGAGAAATTTGCTAAGGAGAATAGTGAGAAGATTGCACAGATAGATGCAGATCTAAATGCTAGTGCACAAGGTCTTACAACCAATAAAAATGCAATCAAGTTGCATTATGACAAGATTATGGAAGCTAAAAGGTTTAGAATTGAGATTTTAGAGGTAGAAACAAAATTAAGAGATGAGGTAACCGAGCTTCAATCTCTACTACCACATCTTACATTACTGCAACAACATATGACATCGACAAGAACATTGATTGCCACCCTGGAAATGTTTGTGATAGAAAGCATTTATGATATGCATGCAAGGATCATATTGGAGATCATGACCCTTGAAAAAATTAAGGAGAAGTGGGAGAAAATGATGCAAGACATGGATAACTCCCATTCCCACATTTTTGACAAGTTGTAAGTATTACACCTTTGTCCTTATTATAAAAAAAGGGGGAAATAATATGTGAGAAAGAGAGAAATAATAAAAGGGGAATTGATAAGGTAAAATGGGGAAATAATGAAAGGAGGATATATATGTATAAAGGAAAGAATATATACATGTACATATACCATATTGAGGCATACATATAGGGGGAGACATATTGACAAGGTAAACACATGGTGTACATACTAAACATTTTTAGTTTTGCACATATAAGTTTTTGATACTAAAGTCAAAGAGGGAGATTGATGATCATATTTTACCATTAGTATGCAAAGGAAACAATTTTTGAACCATTGGTACATGATCACCCAAAGACAGGTTTTCAGTGCAACTTGACACAACAGTAAAATATAGGTCATCAAAAATGTTAAGTACAGAGGAACCCGACAAGATAGATCACTGTGTAAACCGACAACACAATTCAAAAGAGGAACTCGATAGAAGTTTACAGTGTAAATTGATAGAGAAGTCAAGAGTGTAAACTGACAGAGAAGAAAATAAAGAAACCCATCAGAATTTTACAGTGAACACCGACATGAAGACTAAAGAGAAACCCGAGCACCAGTCTACCGAGAGACAGTTTTATTCTGAGAAATGTGGATCTAACTTACATGTCAGATAAAATACTTAAATTTTATATTTAGCTTTAAAGAATATATTTAAAACCATTTCTTGAGGGACAAGAAATGTAATTGTAATTGTTTAATCAGTGTAACTGATTGAAAACATGCAAACTAGAAGATCAAGGTTAAGTTGTAAACCTTTGATCATAGAGTTATCATTGTAAAGCGTGAAACTTATATAGGTCAAATTCAATGTATAAATAGATGTGTAATAAATCAAAACAATATGATGTGATGATGATTGTAGCCAAGGAGCACATCTATAGATTAGATACATAGTTTTATGCATAAGGACAACAAAAGATGAAATAGGTTATCAAGAACCAGATTCAAGACTACCGAGCAGAACATAGGTATTGATCAATCACTATAGGTGATAAATATACATGTGAACTTTACTGGATTTGTATTCAGAAATTATAGATTTCATATACTTAGGTCAATAAGTATTTTTGACTACATTCTAACAAGTGTAGAAAATAGAAGAAATCCTTTGAGAAGGTGGATTTAACAATCCTTTTGTAAATCTCTTAACTGAGTGCACACTAAACAGTGTTGATAAAGCTCTTAATAGAGTAGACCTTAACCAGCCTAAACATGTTACTCCTAATAGGGTAAGACCATTAGAAGTGATCAAACTTGTAAGCCTTAACCGACCCCTTCCATTCTTTAGATAGTGAAGTTTTTGTGGGTTTCATCCCCACCATAATTTTTACCTTCTAACAAGGGTTTTCTGCGTTACCAAATCTTGTGTCATGTGTCATTACATTTCATGAATGTTTTGATGAATATTTACATGCAAATTAAGTTTATGAATTGATATTACATACACAAAGATAGAATAACAGACATGGTCAGTAATGCAAGGAATTGATTACTAAAAGGATAAAGGTCAATTGAATTTTTTTAAGGGTACTGATTCACCCCTCCCCTCTCAGTACACACCATTCCATGATTTCCAACAACACCATCTAAGATACACCAAGATATTGAAGATCGAGGCAATCATGAGTAGGGTCTACTGAAACACAAAGATAAAATTAATGAAAAAGGTATCAGGACCAAGCAGTAATCCAGTCCAAAGTTCTTGCCATGAAAAATATTGCGTGATGGAAGATTGATAAGCTGACGCTAGAAGGATGCATCCTAACAACAAAATATTGATTGGTGTCGAAATGGGAATTCACTAGAAATAAATGTGAAATGAACAAGGAACTCAGAAAGTCAATCTCTGAATTGATTTGATAAAACACAAGCGGTCAAAGTGTCTAGGAAAATATCAGTGTGAGGAGGTGAAGCTCAGTTTGATGGTATAAAGCTCAGTTTGATAGGATTAGAATGTGTAGAATATTATGTGATTAGATGATGAAGGAGGAACTTTATTGGATAAAATGAGATGGTAGGATAAGATGGATTGAATAGGATGAAAGAAAGATAAATTGACTTGACTAGAAGATAAATAGATTTGATATGAATGGATTGGATACATGGATAGAATGGATTGGGTCCAATAACAAGGGAGAACCAAGTCATGGTAAAGGAAAGGGAGATGGAGAGATTCTATGGATGAAAGATAGAGGGATGGAATGGATGCTTGATGATATTTGGGGGATTAAAATATGGGAAAAAGGTGGATGAGGATCCAAAGACCATGTTGCAAAGGAGTTAAAATGCCCTGCACTAAAGGTAGGAAAATAAAGGATTGGAAATATGGGGGATGAAAATGTATGAGATGAAAATATGGTGTATAATGGATAATCATGGAGGAAATGAAGGATTTCATTGACCAAAGCATGCATGGATATTTTACTATTTTATTGCCTCTAGTTTTGATCAAGAGAAAATGTATGAAAGTGGAAGGTGGATGGATAAGGGATATGAGATGGAGGGTTTGAATGAAATAGGATAATGGATAATGATATGCAAGATATGGATGAAATAGGATAATCAAGATCAAATACATGGGAAATGAAGATGGACTTATATAGGATTATAATTGGAGGATGAAGGAAATAAATAGGACAAGGACTATGAAATGGAGGATATGGATAGGATATCAAGATCAAATATTGATAAAGTGGGTGGACTTATGTAGGATAATGGACAGTGGATGGATAATGGATAAGGGATATTAAGGGGGAGGTGGATGGAGGGAATAGATATGATAGTCAAGATGAAATATGAGAGAAGGATGATAAGCTGAGATAGGATGGTGGATGGTGGATGGTGGATAGGGGATGTGGAGGATATGTATGGTAGTGTAGTATGGATGGAGCTTGCCGCCCCAAGTGTAGAGTGCAAGGGGATGAGGATAAGTGAATGGATAGATAACTCGATTTGGAATAAAATGGATTTTGTATATGAATATGGTGGAAGGACAAGCATCAAGTCCTATGGATGGTATTCCTTGATATATATTTTTTTCTGTATCAAGGAATTTTGAATATATGCTCGTAGATGTTAGTAGAATAGTGGGAGCGGAGATGAAATGGATTTGGGAATGAAGGATAGGGATTTATGAAAAAAATTGTATTAATGGGGCGGAATGGTGGGGAAGGATTGGTGGATAAAGGATGGGGAGTTGGAAGACTTTTTAATAAATGGATGGAGTAGTTGGAAAGATCATTATTGACACACACCTTGAAGGGTGGTGGAGTATTGGAGGAGGAGATTATGAAGGAGATGAAAGAGAAGATGTGGATTTTGGGATGCAAGGACCCAAAATAGAGGAGGGAGATTATGGAATTAGGATAGTGGATTTGGATGCGTAAGGACGCATAATGGATTTGGAGGATGAGGGGTTGTTAAATGAAGGATTGGAAGACTTATGAGCGGAGGAAACTTTTGGATTAGCAAGGTTGGATGCCAATTTTTATTTTTATTTGAGAGTCATTTCGACAATGAGTAGCTTGGGAATCCACATGATTTTTTAATTTTTATTTTTGGGCCTTTGTGGCCTTTCGAAATTTTCTTTCTTTTGGATCATATGTATCTTTTCTTGAAAATGTCTTTTAGATGAGACATATTGATCCTTGGATTTTTGTGGATTTTTGGATTTATGTATTTTAGCTTTGGCATCCAATTTGCTTCCATTACCCATGGTATGGGGGAAGAAGAATAAATGGTATGGACAGTTTATGGATGGAATAATGGAGGGTGAATGTTGGAAGGAATTCAAGGATGTGTGCCTTTGTTGATCTTTC
This sequence comes from Thuja plicata, assembly GCA_018584345.1. Lineage (NCBI taxonomy): Eukaryota > Viridiplantae > Streptophyta > Pinopsida > Cupressales > Cupressaceae > Thuja > Thuja plicata. The sequence continues at coordinate 748,439 of MU228212.1, forward strand.
TTATGGATTTGAGGTGATGGAGTAGTGGACTTGGATATGGTGGATGGATGTATGTAAGGACCCAAAATGGATGGAAGGGATGAAGGGTTTGTATTTGGTACATAAGGTCCCAAAATGGATGTGGATGTGGAAGGAATACAATTTTGGATATAAGGGCCCAAAATGGATATGGAGCATGGGGGATGGGAACATTTGAGTTTATATGGAGGAATCTCATATTTGGAAGGGGTGGAAGGCTTACCAACATCTTCAAACATTATTTTTCCAATGGTATGCTTATTAATTTGAACACAAGATGTGAGTCCTTGTGAATGTGGAGGAGAGGTGGAAGGAATTATAGGCTCTTGAAAGAATCCATGTAAGATAGAGGTGGAGGAACCAAGATTAGTTGTATGAGGTTCATGGATTGATTGGATAGGTGTGATGGGATTTTGTGGAGGATTAGAATTATGTAGGGGATTGGAATTATGAGGGGGGATAAAATGATTTTGAGATGGATTGGGATCATGAAATGGATATGAAGGGGAACTTTGATCTCAACTTTAGAGAGGATTATGTTTTGGAGTGGAAGAGATGGTGGGATCTTGAGAAGGAAGGGGATCATGCAATGGGGTGGAGGAGATGGAATCATGAGATGTAGTAATTTGATCTTGAAATGAAGGGGGATTAGTGGATCAGTGGAGATTAATTCTTGATATGGAGAGGAATAATTAATTGATGGAATGGAAGGGATGTCTTGATCTTGATTAGGAATGAGATCATGAGATGGGTTAAGGAGGATAAGTGGATCTTGATATGGAAGGAGGGGATATTCATATGGAAATATTTCATAAGATGGATATGTATCATAAGATGGATGGATGTTTAGATCTAGATAAGAAGATGAATCCATATTAGTATGCTTTGGAACAAGGTCTTCACATGTTTGGACTTGCGAGAGTGATGTGGTCAAGGAAGTGGAAGATTCAACTTGGGTGGATGGAGGGATGTGAGACTCATGAGACTTAGGATATTTAGGTGTCTTCAATTGTAGGTGATGGAGGTGGGTGCATGAATTGGAATGATTGGACAACTTGATTTGGGGATTTATACTTCTCTGCTAGTCCTTAGATCTAGGAAATAGAAAAGTTATTGCAATATGGGGATGATGTGGATTTTGGAGGATTAGGATTATGGTTTTGGACATTAAGCTCAAAATGTGGGGGATTACCTGTGGAAGATTTAGATTGGATGGGAGAGGGGGATTATTAATTTGGAGAAATGGGAAGGACATATGTTTTCAAAGGAAAACTTTTTAATATGAACCTCATTTGTCAAGCTAAGGAAAATGTTTCAAAGTTCTTCAATCTCTTGGGAAATGTGGCTATGGAGGGGTTCATATGTAGCAGTTCCCTTGTCAAAGGTAGAGGAAGGATAAGAAACGTGAGATGGTTTGGGATTGGATATGACATGTTGAGGTGGAACGAATAGGGATATGGTAGATAGATGTGATGTTATGGGATTGAATTGGTAAGTGGGTTGTGATGATAGATATGAGTAGTTAGGGGTTGGATTATTATGAGGCATGTATGAGTTGGATTGATAGGTTAGTTGAGTTGGAGGTATAATTTGAGGATCAAAGTTTAGCATTCGAAAGTCCTCAACCAAATGTGTGAAACCAATCCATGTTCATGATTTTTAGGTGAGGGGTTTGGATTGGGTTAGAATGATGATGATGTGATTAGATTGGATCAAGGATGAATGATGAGATTGGACAAAGAAAAGTTGACGCTGATGTGAATTACGATGGATGATTAGTGTTAGAGTAATAATCTTTTAAGCTTATTAATTAAATCACATTGTTTTAATTAATTAAGTTGTTTTATTACTCTTATTGCTTAAGCTATCTCTTAGCTGCATTATAATTAATATTTATATTAATTATTAATGCACAACCTAGATTTTATTCATTTTAGGGTTTCATTCACCTTTTTAATGTCAAACTTGTAATTATTGTTTTATAACTTGGAATATAATTTTTCTCTCACATTTTTTAGTACTTCCAAGTTTTGCTTTTTCCTTCTTTTAGCTTCTCTCTTGTAACAAGTATTTGCATGCAGGTGCTCTTCAGGTTCTGTGGATTTGTATTTCTCAAATCCTACATGGTATCAAAGCTATAATGCTACTGCCTATTCAGGTATTTTCTGAAGCAGAGATTCGAAGGAAAAAATCTTAGCTTTTTAAGGGTGTTTTCTTCAATCTAAAGGTGAAGAATGTTTTGGTGCATTTTGGGCACAAACATACCTCACCATCGCATTTAGAAGGCCTGAGAAACTATATTTTCATATAAATTTGTCCATTTTGGTTATAGTGGCCTCTGGCCCAACTCTCTCTCTGGTCATACTACACAGTTTAAAAAATAAAATAAAAAATAAAAAATAAAAAAGGCGTATTAAAACTGCCCAGACAGTGCGTAGCGGCTGCACCGCCACCACGCAGCCCATGCACCACCAGTGCCTAACTCGGGCACCACCAACACCCAACCGGTGCATGACCTCCACTAACATGCCACTAGGGGCCCACATGGGAGCCACCATGGCTCACCCGCTACCCAAGCTCCGCCGCCACCCACCAGGAGTGCAGCTGCTGATGTCACTCTCCAACAGGTGACGTCAACACTTCCCAGGAGTTTTTCAAATTTTATGGCAAAATTTTTTTTTCTAGTGATCACATCACCATGACATCAGAAATAGGCTGGTGAAGGTTAGACTACCATAAATTTATTTGCAGTGCCTAGTGATGGTCATTTGGACGTCAAATTATTTTCCAGTGACTATGTTTTTCCAGTGAGCTACTCTTTCTGACCTCCTATCAGTCTTTTGGCTGTAACTTGAGCATACAATATCATTTTTTAGAAAATGAGATATCATTGGAAATATATTTTTGAGATGGATACCACCATGTAGGTTTTGTATCCAAAAGAGGGCGTTTGAGTACATGATTTTAGCATCAAAGTGGAGGATTCAGTTTCCTCTCTCTCTACATCTGGCGTCCAAGTTTTCTTCTTGTGTTTTGTGCTCTCTAAGTTATGTTTTGGTTTACGGGGGATAGTATACTACTTTTTTTTGGGGGGGGGGTACATTTTAATTTTTGTCATTTACTTTAGAAAGATCCTTCTTCTTTCATCTTCTTTCTCTCAATGTCAGACCCTTCAGTTGTCCGACTGACACCATATAACTACCACACCTGGAAAGCACACATGAATAGGCTGCTTATGTCACATGGCTTATGGTCTTGTCTAGATGAGAGACAACATGTTCTACAATGTCCTTTTGATATTCTTCAGCATAGGAACAAAATGGATGAAGCCATGGGCTTAATTGCACTGAACATCTCTGACAGTCTCATGTTTTACTTGGAGGATTTGCACACTCCTCGGGCCATTTGAGGAAAGTTTGCAAATTTTTTTGGTATAGTGAATGACTTCCAGGCACTATATATTGATTTATATTTGACCTCTTTGACTCCTACTAGTTTTCCCACTATTGAGGACTTATTGATGAAGTTCAAGTCTTTGCGTTCAGTTTTAGAGGGATGTGGGAAAAATAAGACAGATGATGAGCGTATCTTTCTGATACTCTCAAAGCTGCAAGGATAGTATCAAATATTTTCTTCTACTTTCTACTCCACTATGGATGCTTTGGGTGCTAGGCACACTATGCCTTCCTTTGAGACCTTCTGTGATCGGTTGACACAGGAACATGCAAAGATCCAACAGATGGATGCTTCTGGCTCCACAAGCCAAGCATTGGTAGCTCAATCTTCATAGGGGAAACCAAAATAGAAAGCCAAACCAAAGAAAGATTTAGTAGGCAGTGAGTCTTCCTCCAAACCTGCACAGAAAACTGATTCAAAACCTCTAGCTCATCCTTCAAAGGGTAAATCTTCTTTGAAGTTTGCTGAGTCTTCCTCCAAGACTAAGAAGAAAATAGATGAAACCTGTAGTTTTTGTGGCAAGGATGGACATTCAATTTATAGGTGCTTGAAATGTTTGGAGGCTTTAGAGGAAGCCATTCAGGAGCATCACATTTCTTCTCCTCAGTCCACATCCTCCCCTGCAGGGAAAGGCCATGCTCTTACTGCACGAGCAACAAATTTTTGGCCTACCTAGATTTTGGATTTTGGTGCTTCTTACCACATGACTCACACTCAGTAGTTGATCACCTCACTTGCTCCTTGTGCTACTTCATAGATTTATATTAGGAACTCATCACATCTTTTTGTTTTGGGTTCTAGTTCTATTGCATTAGCTGGGGGTTCTCTTCAGGATGTTCTTGTGGTTCCTGATATCTTGACAAACCTATTGTCCATCTATCAGATTTTCCACTCTAGCTCTAGTAAGGTAGTTGAGTTCTCACAACATCATGTGGTTATTCAGGACCTCCATGATTCTGATTCGATTGTGGCTACTAGGAGTGTTGATCCTACATCCTTCTTATAGAGATTTGATGGACTTGAGCCTTCTGATGGTACAAGTTCTTCTCTTATAGCACATGCAAATTCAGTGAGTCAGCTTTGGCATGAGCATTTGGGCCATGTCAATTACAGATATCTTCAGTAGATGAGCACACATACACTTGTTCTTGGGCTTCCTCAGATTTCTTGCAATGATGGTGTTTGTCAGGGTTGTCTTCTTAACAAACAACATAGGGATCCTTTTCCTTAGGGATGAGCTACTCGTGCTTTGGCACCACTGGAGTTGATTCATACTGACCTCATATAATTTCCTACTCCTTTTTCTAGTGCTAGCTATGTGCTTACTTTCATTGATGACTTCTCTAGGTGCACATGGGTGTACTTTCTTAAGTATAAGTCTGATGTCTTTGATTCATTTCAAATCTTTAAGATATTCGTGGAGAAGCAATCTGGTCTTTCTATTTGACAGATATGCATAGATAATGGGGGGAGTATGTGAATCAAGCTTTTAGGTATTTTTCCTCTGAACATGGTCTACAACATCAGTTTTCATTTCCCTACACCCCTCAGCAGAATGGTATGGCAGCGAGAAAGAACATAACACTTCAAGAGATGGAAAATTGTGTGATTAAGTCCAGGTCCATGGATTCCTCCTTTTGGGAAGAGGCAGTCAATTGTGCCAACTATATTAAGAATTAGATGCCCAACAAGGCAGTTCGACATATGACTCCTGAGGAGGCTTGGTCTCATGTCAAGCTTGATGTATCTTCATCCTGAGTTTTTGGTAGTGAAGCATGGGCATTTGTACCTGATTCTCAGAGGAGAGAAATGGAGCCAAAGAGCTAACACCTCATTTATGTTGGCTACTACAAGGATGTCAAGGTGTATAGGTTGTTTGATCCTAATTCTAGAGAGGTCCTGTTTTGATGGGATGTCCAGTTTGATGAGCGCCTTCCTGCAGTAGATACCCTGACTCCAGAGTCTACTTCACTTACCACTACTCCCTCATCTCTTCCAGATTATTTTCAGGATGACGAGGATGATGGTCTTGGTGATCACCATTTACCTCCACCATAGGATCCTCCATGAATGCCTAGATGGGCCTGTGTTACTTTTGAGGTGGCAGGATCTCTGGCAGGTGACCCTTCATCTTCCCGTCTCACCTGGTCTCATATTGCGGGTTCTAGCCTTCAAAGTCATGCTATTTGTGGTGATCCCTAGACTTTTTCAGCTGTGATAGGACATTCTGAGTGGAAGAGTGCTATGGAGGAGGAGTATTCTTCTTTAATGAAGAATCATACATGGGATTTTTGTTCTCTTCCTAAGGGAATAAATTTAGTGCAATGCAAGTGGTTGTATCATACTAAGTTTGCTGCTGATGGTTCTATTGATAAGTACAAGTAATATCTTGTTGCAAAGGGTTTTTCATAGGTTGAGGGTATTGATTACACTGAGACATTTTCCCCTGTCACCAAGATGAATTATATTCACCTTGTCTTATCCCCCACAGCTTCTCAGGGATGGCCCATTTTTTAGATGGATGTGAAGAGTGCATTCTTACACAGTGATCAAACTGAGGATATTTACATGGAGCAGCCTCAGGGATTTATGCAGGATTCCTCCTTGATTTTCAGACTTTGGCATTCTTTGTATGGTCTCAAACAGGCCCCTCAAGATTGGTATGAGAAGATGGACTCATTTTTTCTTTCCACAGGATTCACACGCTATCATTATGATCCTACAATCTACATTTAGCATCTTGAGGATGAAGTTTTGAGCCTTTTGCTATATGTAGATGATATTCTCATCATGGGTAGCTCATCTTCTATGATTCAGGATGTTCAACGCGCATTGATGGAGCAGTTTGAGATGACTAATCTTGGTCCGTTACACTAATTTCTTGGTCTTCTTATTGTTCAGTCCTCTGCTGGGATCTTCATTTACCAGGAAAAGTATGCTCTTGAAATTATTCGGCGCTTTGACATGCCTGCTTGCAAGCCTGCTTCCACACCTTTTTAGTTAGGTTTTACCTTGTCTACCTCTTGCACTTCACCTTTAGTGGATCCTACATTGTATCAACAATTTCTTGGCATTTTGTTGTACCTGACACACACTCATCCTGATCTTTCCTTTGTAGTTGGTCTTGTCTCTCGGTTTTCACATGAGCCTCATGAGAGTCATTGGCAATCTTCCAAGTGTATTTTGAGATACATTCAGGGCACTATTTTGGATGACATTCACTACACATTAGGGGATCCTCACATTGTTGGCTTCACTGACTCAGATTAGGCTGGTGATGTTGATGATCAAAAGTCTACTTCTAGATTTTTTTTTTCTTGGATCTAGTCCTATCACATGGTCATGCAAGAAGAAGAATGCTTGTGCATTTTCATCTATAGAGGTTGAGAATAGAGCTACAGTGCATGCTAGTTAGGATATTTTATGGCTTCGGCAGTTGATTACTGATTACTGAGTTGAGACTGGGGATGATTAAGATAGAATAATGAGAATGAAAGATGTAAAATGTGAGAGATTAACTTAGGACTAGGAGCAATACTTGGATTTTTTTATTGTGAGGGCAGGGCCTCAAAGATGTTGGATTTGATGTTGGATGTGAGGGAAGGGCCTAAAGATTTGATTTGATGTTGATTATGAGGGTAGGGCCTCAAGGTTGGATTTGATATGAATTTGATGATTTGATGAAGGTTTTGGATAACCTTAGTGAAATAAGATCCTATAAAGCACAATGATTTGTATATGGATGATATCTTTCTCCTACTTGGGATAGACTTATGATCTCAAGAAAAATATGATATGACTAATTAAACTAATCACTTAAGATATACAATGTTCTCAAGTAATAAGATCTAACTAGGGTCTTGATTAAGGATGAGGATCTTAATTACACTTTGATAGAGTCCAAGTGGATGATAATACTCCTAATTCAAAATTTTGGAAGAATTTAAGGAAATGTGAAAGACTAGATTGATGAAGGATTGATGAAAATATGGAGGAAAAGGTCTAATTTAGGAAAATTGACCTGATGGATTTTGGAAGGGATTGGTAACTCACTATTTTCAGGTGCAGACATTGATTCTCAGACGCATATGTTTGAAAATAGTCTTGCAAGGGACAAAGAAACCTCACAGGAGAAGTAATTATGACTTTGGGGAATTTGATACAAATTTGAAAATTTTGATGTGTGTATGTTCAAGTGACTCTTTCAAGTCACTTATGTTTTTACTTGGTTTAACATAATGAAGACATACAAACAATAGCTACCTTAAGGAATTGGCTTCACATGAAATATTATAGTCCCATTGCTTGGTAGTCCGTCAACTCATACAACAGTTTCACCTCGGAAGGGCGCCCATGTTTTTGCCTTTTGCCATGTATTATTTTTGTGCTACGCAGATATCTTTCACAACACAATACCCTAGGACATGTATGATGGGAATCTTGGGGGGAGAATCTTACCTCCTCTTGCACTATAATGAGTCACCATTCTAAGGTGAATCATGTAGGCTACTAATTTATGGTTTCTATTAAGATCTGTGGCGTCCCCCCAATCAATTTGTATGCATGTGAGACACTTAAGTTTCTAGCAGACCATGTCAGCTCCTTAGGAACTATTCACCCAATCCAAAATAACATCCACACACCATGCCTAATATTGGTTGGATTTATATAGGTTTTTGTTCACTGTCTCATTTCTATATCGACCTAAGTATTTACCAGTTTGAGGTATTCCTCTAAAGGGGAAACACACCCTCTAGAAAAGCCTCTCTAGAAGCTACATTAAGCTAAGATTTTTATTCACCCAAGTTCCACGAAGGGGAGGGGAGAGGATGCGACTATATTTTAATTATAGTTTCACATAAAATAAGGGATCTATCTAATGAAAATATCTAGAAGTGTTGAGAAACACTTCTTCAACCACACCAAAAAGAGTTCATTTTTCCAAATTGAACTTAATTAAAGAAACTAAGTGTGATTACTTAAGTGAAAGACACAATATTATGGTTAAGCATGCAAGTTCAATTAATTTCCTACACATCAAGAAAGAAAGCATGTAAGAAAGGTGTGATTTTTTTTCCTTAAGCCATTCAAGAGTTTGTGAGGTTCATTCCCTTATGCATTCAAGATTGGATGTGGCTAATTCCTTTAAGAAACATGCATTCTTATACTAGTGTTTAAAGCATACAAGCTCATTCCCAAAATCCATTAAAATACAAGGGAACCTACATGAAAATATTAGTAATCTTAAAGTCTTCAACCCTAAAATGCTACAAAAAGACACAGATTAGTAACACTCAAAACCAACAAAAATAAATGTGACAATGCAAAGATAGAAGGATACAATCAATAGTCCACTGGAATCATACTGGAGATAATATGTTGATTCTTGAAATTTGAATAAGTCTAAAATTTCCTAAAAACCCTCAAAAAATATAATATTTATCTTAACTCCTATGAAGATGAGACCACTCTCAAACATCCTGAAAGTATATACATAAAAATGTTACATTTTATGTTTGGTCCTGATGCTGAAATTGGCCTTTCAGAGCATGAATGACACACAAGAACCCTCAAGAAACCACTAAAAAGATACTAGTCTCCTAGAACTAATTGGAAAATATAAGTGTTAACAAAATTTCCCATGTTTGTCAAATTTTGGCTACAAGTGGAGAAAAGTGAGGATCCCACAAGGGTAGATCCCAACTTGTATTTTTCTACACTAATTCTTGGCCTTTACCTAGCTCTCTGCATGTTTCTAGGTCACTGGTTTACCCCTTGTTCATGTTCTAAAAGACCTAAATGCAAAAAAACCTATGGAAAATTTGTTAAAACCCTAAGTCTTTAGTGGTGGTTCTAATTCTTCATTACCTTTTTGCCACTTAAATTTCCTATTCATCATGTGTTTTAAGTCATCCATTGAGTGGGGCAAAATTTATTTTCCTAAGCAGGTTTCTTTTCCTAAGTCTTGACTTAATTTATTTACCCTTGGCGGCAGCAAGTTCCTTTTCATCGGATGGTAGGCGTTATTGCTTAAAGACAAAGTGCTTGATATCTATCCTTTAAGCCATTAATCTATTGTGACACATGGAAGGTTGTCAGAACCTGGACCCGTCAGGTCTGAGACTAAAGGTAATCTTTGAGCAGATCTGATTTAATCTAACAGTTGGCTTAAAGGCTTAATGCAGAGATGCACAAGATCTATCACATAAGCTATTAAGCCTATCTGAAATGTGTCCATGGTGGGTCTGATGCAACACCAAGGTCATAAAATAAACATCAAACAAGTTAGATCTAATTGTGTGTTTGACTTAATGACTTAAAGCGACTTAAAGCCAAAATGCTTAAAATCTAGTGATTAAGCCATTAAGCCATGGCAACACATGGACGGTGGGGTCACATTTATGTAGGGTCTTTGGTTGATTAACCTGTAGGAAATTCTAGTTTGATCCAATGGTCATCTTAATGCCTTAATGCCAAGTTGATCAAAATCTAATGATTAAGGCATTACACTGTTGCAACACATGGAAGGTTGTCAGAGCTTGGACCCATCTGCGGTAAGGTAATCTCCGATCAAGTCATTTTTGATCGGATGGTGGGATTAATGAATTAAAGACAAATTGATCAAAATATAGTGATTAAGCCATTAAACCAGAATGACACATGTCCATGTAAGGCTAGACTAAAGTCGGAAGGAATAAAGTAAAGACCGATCAAGTTCAATTTGATCCAACGGTTGGCTTAAAGGCTTAATGTAGAGATGCGCACGATCTATCACATAAGCCATTAAGTCATGGTGACATGTGTCAGGTGACATCATGGGTCTTAGGTTGGAAAGGTAAGATAAAGGAAAACTAATTAAAGAAGATCCAACATTGGCTTAATGCCTTGATGGTAAAGATGAAGTTGTTTAACCGATAAGCCATCACAACATGGTGACACATGGAAGATCAGATCTTGTGCTTGCGGGTAACTTAGTGGAGATCGATGGTCATGTTTTAAAGTTAGTAAAGTTTCAAATCTGGGTCGTAGATCGGGTATTCCATGCCACCTATGACTGTTTGAGTTTGAATTTGAATATTTAAATGGTTTTTCTCAAGTTTTCATGGCGGTGGTGACGTTTTGAATCTGCAAAGCAGGTACGTGGATCAAGGTGATATGTTTGCTCAAATTTATGGTGAAGTGGGATATTTTCAAAGATATATCTGATCATCTGAGATATTTCCTAAATGCATTGATGAGCAGACTTGACAACCTTAGGGTTTCTCATTGTTTATGAAAAATCTATTGTAACCCTAATTTGACCCTAATTGATTGAGGAATTGACTCCTGAGCCTACATGCTAGGGGAGGTTGTATATAAGATATTTTTGGCTCTTTTCTAGTTAGTTTTTCAGGATATGTAAGAGTTATTTGAGACATTTTCTCTATCCTCCAACTTTTCATAGTTTGTAATTCCCAGTTTTCCAAGCTTATGCAATAATTTCTGTGGCATTTTTCCTACCCTCAGGTTTTCATATGGTTGGGATTCTTTCTGAAAAATGATATATTGATTGACTATTGAATAAATTTGTGGATTATCTCAAGTTTTCCTTCTTTTCTGCATCTTTGTGTACTACTGTGGGTGATCTGATAAGGTTAGTTTTGTGAATTTTTTTCATTCCTAGCTATCTTTTCTCATTCCTGTACCTATTTTCTGGAGTAGATGTCTTTTTGCAGGTCATAGTCTGTGTCTACTTCTTTGGAGCTATTTCTGTGAAATCTTTTCTTTCCTCCAATAGTTTCATCTCAGACCTCTCTATGAAACATTTTTTGCAAATCTATCTAGGAAGTTGTACTTGTCATAATTCATGGATTTCATATTAATTCTTGGTAATTATATTGTGATTCATGTTACCTTTAGTGTATCACCTAGTAGGATATTTTTTCTTTTCCAGTCATTTCCCTTTAGTTCTCCTTTTATCCCTTTCTCTTCCAAGTTTACTTTCATGTTAAAAGAGAAAATAAGGTGATTATCCAAGAGGAACCAACCTAGAATCCGGAGGCTTCACTTTAGTTAGCAAAGGTCCCACAACCTAGGAATGATTCCCATGTTATACTATATTGTTAGGCTCTAGCTCTTAACATGGAGAAAAATTTAGTGTACAACAATTCTGGCACGCCCGGTGGGAGACCGAAAAGAAGTCCATATTTCAAGGCTATGTTATCTTTGATATGCTGATTGCATAGTACTGACCTAAAAGAGGTTTTCTCTTTCAAGTATATATGGTGACTCCATTGGTGAAAAAGAACAAGAAGATCCAGTCTTATTCAAGTTTATGAGAAGGATAGAAACAAGGAGTTCAAACACTTCTGAGTTTCTGTAGTTGCCTCCAACAAGAAGAAAAGGGTGATCATCTCAAACAACATCCCCTGCAAGGAGAGTATAGTCTACACTACCTGCCTCAGAAGAGATACCTTTTCTTTTCCATCCAAGGAGAGGAAGATCTCTAACTAGAGAGTTACAAGAAGATTCAGCTCCACTCTTTAGTTCAAATACAACTCACAGAGTTGCTATTCAACAGATCATGGTCCTTGCAATGGCAAGATAGTTTTCCTTTGGACCCTTCAATCAAGGGAGTCCTTTAAATTTTTCTCAACATCATGATGTGCCCTTATCAACACTCAAAAGTCTACCTAATTTCATAGGAGAAGGACAAACAATGACTTGTGAACACATTAGAGATGTGGCTACCATTTTTAGTGTGCATCATATCACTAAAGAAGACGTTGCTACTAAGCTATTAACAACCTCTTTCAAAGGTAAGGCCTTAGAATGGTTTAGAAAATTAGTTGTTGGTTCCATTTATTCCTGGGATAGATTAGGGGAATCATTAAGCAAATATTTTGAGGATAAATCAAATTATTTATATCTAGTTGAGAAACTCACAACCATAAAAAGAGCTCCTCAAGAGAAAATGACAGACTTTAACAATAGGTTCCTCAAGACATGGAATAGGATTCCTATCTCAGTAAGGCCTTCAGCTGACCATGTTTTCCTATACTTCTTGAAAAGTCTGAATAGCAACATCTCTGTCATGATTCAATCCATGGGACGTACCTCACTACCTCCGGGTTTTGGCATAGCAGTCAGAGCTGAGAATTGTTTAATTCAAGCAGGTATGATAGCCCCAAGGCCACCCATGCCTATTTTTCCTAATATCCAGCCCAATATGTCTTTGCAAATTCCTCCATTTATCCCTATACCCATTGTGATAGCACCTCAAGATAGTACTAGCTATGAGGAATCCAAAGCGGTCCCTTCTCAAGAGCTACTTGAATTAAGAAGCAGTCAACCAGAAATGAAGAAGTTATTATAGACAATGAGAAATGAGTTGAATAGTATGAAAAAGAAGAATCAGGAGGCTAGACCACCTTTTCAGCACCAAAATCAAGGTCCCGACCAACAATATCAAAATCAGGGACAATCTTATCAACAAAATAGGCTGCCATATCAAGGGAATTACTAAGGCTAAAGAAAAAAATTCAACCAAAGACCATTCCAACCATATAATCCTACACCCCTCAACTCTGAAAATCCAAATAGGGAGCTGGTTCCAAGTCAGAACAATCTGGCCTTAGATAATGAATGGTGTTTTCCTTGAAATCAACCCCACAATCAAGCTACATGCTCGAATGGGTGGATGAACCAAGCACTAATGGCACATAATGCCTCCATACCCAATTAGATGCCTCTTCTAGTGGGTCAATTCCTCAGCAAGATGCACAGTTTAATAAGACTTCTTTCTTCAATTAGGAAGAACAAGATTTCAATAGTTTAAATGGCGAATCTTCAGTTACAGCCAATACTAGATAAAAAATAAGAGCCCAAGATATGGAGCGAGCAGAAGATGGAGGAAAGGCTAACATATCTATAGATTCATCACATCTATCTACTCCTATCATACTAAAGAAGCCTCCCATAATTCCAGTCAAGGAGAGTCAATCTCCTAAGGAGGTTGACCCCACAATGGTGAGGACGCACCAAAGAGTGCACTCAGAAGTCCCCTCAATATTGTGGATAATATGAAGAAAATGAATGTGACTATGACCATGTGGGACTCCTTAGCTATTCCAGGGCAACCTAAAATATTGAAGAAAGCATTGTCTGAAGAAGAAATCCCTCACCATCTCACAAAAATGTAGCTAAGCTAGTGTTGGTCAACATTGATCAAGAGAAGGGAATTCCAAGCAATTGTTAGAACAGTCCCAAAGGATAACTAAGAGGGGGGGCAGGGGGGGGCTGAATTAGTTATTGGTAACTTCAGTTCTTTTTTACTTCTTTAAATTTAGAATACAACCAAGTAAATGCTTAATTAGATAACACAGTACTTAAAACACAATTTGATTACGGGGAAACCAAATGGTAAAAACCCCGGTGGGAATTAGCACCCACAATAAACTATACTTGTTTGTAGTAATCCTTGTTAGAAGATATTTCAACCCCATTAGGAGTTGTACAATACAATGCAATAAGTATAGTGACATGGTTAAGGGTCGGACCCTGTTAGGAGTCTTTTACAAGTAACCATGTTAGGGGTGATGGACTCACTGTCCAAAAGCTCACTGCTTGATGGTGAAGGCTACAACCTTTTGAATAACAGATATGCACTATATTTGATGATGAACTGTAGAGTAGACCTGCTATCTTGATCAGTTCCAGTGTATTGCAATCTTTCACTTCTTCTTCACATAGACTTTTGATGAATGAACCAACTCTGATAATCTGCTCTGTACATCTTTCTTATCATTTCATATCATTCACACTTAGTGTGTCACCACTAACTTGTTATAAGTATCTTCCTCATAGTATAAGATCATGGGACCTATAGGACAACTCTTCATTACATTCTTGTCGGCTCTACTAAGCACGCAAGCATAATTACAACCGCGCAAGTATAAACCAAATAGACATGACGATTCACTAAGTCGGCCTCACCAATTTAACTCTAACTTTGTAATATTCTTGAAACACATTTGATGCCTTTGGATTAATATCATCAGCTCATAACTAAACATGAATATACAGATGCATATATAGAAGATAGGCACAACTCAAGAAACATGTGATATACGTCGGCCCTAAACTGTTACACTTCCAGAACTGTAACTGCCAATAATAGAATTACATAACTTTACTAAAACATCATATCTGGGTCTGTGTATATGAACATAACATAATAAACATGTCAACAACATGTATCTATCCATGCAAGTCTTCATATCATCATTTGTATAAGCGCATACAGAATTACTACTATGTATTATATGTTGTCATCAATGACAAACATACAATCAATCAACTACTCATAATCAAATCTCCAAAAATCTCCCCCTTTGACATTGATGGAAACATATGATATCAAAAACATCCTCTATTCATGGTGTCGTCTTTCTTTTACAATCTTCTCAATATCCTCATCAAAGATTTCTCTAAACTGTTGCAGTTCCTCTGTCTGTGTTTTTGTTCCATGTATATACTCCCCCAGAGTATATGCTTCCCCTTAGTACATACTCCTCCTTACTATATACTCCCCCTTTGACATCAATGGAAAAGGGTGCCATAGTATTTTAGGTACAGATACTACTCCAGAAGTAGAGTAGTCAACCATTCATCATTCACTTAATGACTGATGTCTTTTGCTGCTTCTTCTAAACAAACTTAGGAGAGGGAATTACTCCCAACTTATCCCAGAGATAATCAAAAGTATCCTTGGATAAGGGCTTTGTGAAAATATCTTCCAAATGTTCTTTGGTGCTCACATAGTCCAATTTTACTTATTTGTCTGCAACTTGATCTCTTAAGAAATGGTACTTGATCTCTATGTGTTTTGTCTTTGCATGCATCACAGGGTTCTTAGACATGTTGATAGTGCTAGTATTATCACAATGAATAACAATAGGATAATCAACCTGAATGCCAAAGTCTTTAACCATCTGCTTGATCCAAACCATGGTTGAACAATTTAGTGCTGCTGCAACATATTCAGCTTCTGCAGTTGACTGATAAATACATTTTTGCTTCTTGCTTATCCAAGAAACCAACCTGTCTCCAAGGAATACTGCTCCTCCTGAAGTACTCTTCATGTCATGAATACAACCTGCCCAATCTGCATCTGTATACACATGAAGTTTTACATTCTCTGATTTAGGATACCATAAACCATAGTCTATAGTTCCCTTTAGATATCTGAATATCCTTTTTACTGCCATTAAGTGATTTTGCTTGGGTTCAGCTGCAAATCTTCCAACAATGCCAACTGTAGTATATATGTTAGGTCTAGATTGAGTTAGATAAATGAGTTTACCAATCATAGATTTGTACAATGTCCTATCAACTGCTATGGAGTCATCATCTTTTGAAATCTTTCTTCCTATTATCATGGGAGTGCATACTGGCTTACAATCTTCCATCTAAAAATTCTTCAGTATTTCCTTCACATATTTAGACTGATTAATGAATATACCTTTATCTATTTGTTTTGCATTTAGTCCCAAAAATTATTTTATAGGACCAATCATACTCATTTCAAATTCATTCTGCATTTCTTTTGCAAATGATTTACTGAGCTTGTCATTACCCCCAAAGATAATGTCATCAACAAATATAGCAACTAACAATAATCCATCAGGTGTTTCTCTTGTGAATAGGTTATAATCTACTGCTCCTTTCTTGAATCC
>MU228212.1:767588-801669 GCA_018584345.1 Thuja plicata
GGGGGGTGAATCAGTTATCAGTAACTTCAATTCTTTTTTACTTATTTAACTTTAGAATACAACCAAGTAAATGCTTAATTAGATAACACAGTACTTAACACACAATTTGATTATAGGCAAACCAAATGGTAAAAACCCCAGTGGGAATTAGCACCCACAATAAACTATACTTGTTTGTAGTAATCCCTATTAGAAGATATTTCAACCCTGTTAGGAGTTGTACAATACAGTGCAATAAGTATAGTGACCTGGTTAAGGGTCAGACCCTGTTAGGAGTCTTTTACAAGTAACCCTGTTAGGGGTGATGGACTCACTGTCCAAAAGCTCACTGCTTGATGGTGAAGGCTACAACCTTTTGAATAATAGATATGCACTATATCTAATGATGAAATGTAGAGTAGACCTGCTATCTTGATCAGTTCCAGTGTATTTCAATCTTTCACTTCTTCTTCACATAGACTTTTGATGAATGCACCAACTCTGATAATTTGCTCTGTACATCTTTCTTATCATTTTGTATCATTCACACTTAGCGTGTCACCACTGACTTGTTATAAGTATCTTCCTCATAGTATAAGATCATGGGACGTATAAGACAACTCTTCATTACATTCTTGTCGGCTCTACTAAGCATGCAAGCATAATTACAACCACGCAAGTATAAACCAAATAGATGCGACGCTTCACTAAGTCGGCCTCACCAATTTAACTCTAACTTTGTAATCTTCTTGAAACACGTTTTGTGCCTTTGGATTAATATCATCAGCTCATAAATAAACATGAATATACACATGCATATACAGAAGATAGGCACAACTCAAGAAACATGTGATATATGTCAGCCCTAAACTGTTACACTTCCAGAACTGTAACTGCCAATAACAGAATTACATAACTTTACTAAAACATCATATCTAGGTTTGTGTGTATGAACATAACATAATAAACATGTCAAAAATATGTATCGATAAACGCAAGTCTTCATATCATCATTTGGATAAGTGCATACAGAATTACTACTGTGTATTATATGTTGTCATCAATGACAAACATACAATCAATCAACTGCTCAGAATCAAATCTCCAACAACAACAACATAAAATAAAATACCATCCAAGGTAGGAACTTAAAACCACCCCCCTTTTATGTCTCATTAATTATTAAAAATTCTTTAGTACATAATTGTATGATGGATAGTGGGGCTACTAGTTCAGTCATGCCCAAGAAGGTAGCTGACCAATTGGGGCTTGAATATGAACCATTCCAAAAGAAGGTAACACAGCTTGATGGTTCCTCAGTAAACATAATAGGTGTGGCTAAGGATAAAAGCTTAATCCTTCATGCAAGCCCCAATTTCTCCATCTTACTTGACATTTATATCATAGATCTCCCTACTTTCTTTGCCATGTCTATCAAGAGAATTCACAGCCAAGATAGGAAGCTATCTTTCTTCTGACTGGTCTCACATGCTTTTCCATAAAAGGTATGGAACTAAGGTCACTATTAAGTCTGATTCATTAGAAACACATCATATAGAGCCTTATGTGTCTACTGTACTCAATGCGAGTTATCTTTCACTAGATAGTAACAAATTTCCAATCATCAGAGAAATAAACACTAAGATAGAAAACATCCCAAATATCTATCTAGATGAATTGGAATCAGAAAGGCCTTCAAAGGCCCAAGCCAATGTTATTTGAGATGCTAGTTTGGGAAACTATTTGATACAAGAGGATGGATCCGTAGAGCTAAATCTTCTCAAAGCAGACACTGAAGAATCAGAAGAGCAGAACAATAAAATTTGGGAGCTATTATTTGATGGTGCTAGAAGTAGACATGGGTCTGGTTGTGGTTCTATGCTGATCTCTCCAAAAGGTGAGAAATACTATACAACCTTTAGATTCAGTTTTTCTTACACTAGGAACACTACTGAATATGAGAGCTTAGTAAATAGAATAGAGTGGGCTAGGAAAAGACGTATCAAAGCCCTAAAAGTATATGGTGACAGTGAGTTGGTGGTTAGCCAAGTAAGAGGGATAAGTGCAACTATAGAATATTTTCATGCTTTCAACATTATTGCTATCCCTAGAAAACTAAATCAGAATGCAAATAGATTAGCTGCGGTTGGATCCCAATATGACATTCCTATTAGAATTTCAAAGGAAAAGGATCAACAACATATCAAAGTAATTGTCATACCTTTCATTCCTGATAATAATTTTAATTGGCAAGTGTTTGACAATGATGAGAAAATTCTGCAGTTTTGTTTGAAGAAGATGTCTTTTGAGATCACAATCAAGATAGACTGATGCAAATCTATGGTGATCAAGTGGTACAACTCAAATAAAATAAGTTACCCAAGGGTCTTGTCACCCTAGAATCTATCTTCAACAAATATAACCAACCAAAGAAGAGTAAATTTGGCCTGGTAGTTCAACAAGAACATTTCACTAAACTAGAGCTTGAGTCAGGAAAAAGCTTGAAGTTTGGAAGGGTAAACACTGATTCAAAAAAGAAAGCCTACACTTAATTATTTCAGGAATTTAGTGATGTCTTTTCTTGGCAATATGAAGATCTCAGGGGCTTTAATCTAGCACTTTCTCAGCATACCATTGAGTTAGAGCCAAATGCCAAGCTAGTTAGACAGAAGCAAAGGCCTGTCAACCCCAAACTTGAGCCACTTATGTACAAAGAAGTTCTTAAGTTAATAGAGAGTGGTATCATTTATCCCATCAAGCATACTAGTTGGGTGTCCAACCTTGTTCCTATTAGGAAAAAGAATGGGGATCTGAGGCTATGTGTTGATTTTAGGGACCTTAATAGGGGATCACTAAACATTGCCATCTATGGAGAAGATTCTACAATGTGTCTCTGGATTAGAGTGATTCTCATTGCTAGATGACTACTCAAGATATAATCAGATCCTATTC
This sequence comes from Thuja plicata, assembly GCA_018584345.1. Lineage (NCBI taxonomy): Eukaryota > Viridiplantae > Streptophyta > Pinopsida > Cupressales > Cupressaceae > Thuja > Thuja plicata. The sequence continues at coordinate 770,520 of MU228212.1, forward strand.
AGTGAGGATGATCAATATAAGACTACATTTACAAGCAAGTGGGGAACCATGGCCTACCAAAAGATTCCTTTTGGTTTGTCAAATGCAGGTGCTACTTTTTAGAAGGCTATGGATATGGCCTTTAAAGTCCTCATGTACAAGTTTGTATTGGTCTACTTGGATGATATTAATATTTATTCCAAACATGCAACAAATCATATCAAACATCTGTGGAAAATATTTGAAAGATGTAGGGAGTTTGGGATCTCCCTCAATCCCAAAAAATGTGTGTTTGTAGTCCATGAAGGGAAGATGTTGGGATATATTGTATCCAAGAAAGGTATTACAATGGAACCTAAGAGGATTGAAGCTATTCTAGAGCTACCCCTACCACCTCACAAGAAGAGTATTCAATCCTTCATAGGAAGGATTAACTTTTTCAAGCTTTTTTTGCCTAACATTGTAGATATTTTGAAAACCCTAACAACTATGTTGAAAAAGAATGTAGTATTCAGTTGGAGCAAAGAAGGGAAGGTTAATTTCCAAGCCATCAAGAAGGCTTTGACAGAGGCTCCTACTTTTCTAAATCTTGATTTCAGTAAGGATTTTATTCTTTATTCTTATGGAGGCTCTGATACTATCTCTGCCATGTTGACTCAACAAAATCCAGAAGGATTGGAGCAGCCTATTTCTTTCTTTAGCAATGGTTTGGAAGAGTACAAACAAAGACACTCTTTTGTAGAGAAACATGTACTTGTTGTGAAGAGCCTTAAAATTTTTAGATATCTATTGACCCACAATAAGGTACAATTGAAAGTCACTCATCCAAGTTTCAAGGAATTCCTACTTTCTAAGGACCTAAATGAGAAAAGAGTTGGTTGGATAACCAAAGTTATGAAGTATGACATTGACATCAAAGTTGCCAAGTTGGTCAGAGGGAGAGGTCTTTGTGAACAATTGACAAATGATGAAACTCTAAAGAATTAAGAGAAAATGAATGCATTCTTAGTTGAACATTGAACAGAAGAACATGCCAAGACAATAGGCTGGTTACCTAACATGGTTCACTTTTTAAAGACAAGAGAGTGCCCTAAAAAATTGGATTTAGCCAAAAGAAGGTATTATAGATTGCAATCTATCCCCTTTATGTTGATTGACGAGATCCTTTTTAGAAAGGATCATAATGGTGTTCTCCTAAGATGCATAGATTCAAAACAAGTGGCAGGTGTCCTAAATGAATTTCATGATGGACCTTCTGGAGGTCATTTATCTCTAAAGACTACTACCTTTAAGATCATGAGGTCTGTATACTATTAACCATCTATCTTTAAGGATAATCATGATCATGTGAGGAAATGCATGAAGTGTGCCATGTTTGCAGGCAAAGAAAGACTTGTAGCTCTACCCCTCCAACCAATCAGAACAAACCAACCTTTCATAAAGTGGGGTATTGATTTTATAGGCTTGATTAACCCCCCATCTAGTGCAGGCCATAAATGGATAATCATTGCAACTGATTACTTCACCAGGTGGACTGAGGCTATTGCATTAAAGGAAGCCAATGAGAGTGCTATCTTGAGATTTTATGATGATTTAATTCATAGGTTTGGAGCTCTAGACTCTATTATATCAGATAATGCACTTGACTTCACAGGCATAAGAGTCACTGAATGGGAAGTTAGGAATGGTATATACCTGAATACTAGTTCCAATTATTACCCCTAGGGTAATGGTTTTGCATAGTCTACTAATAGGAATCTGACCAGGATAATAAAAAAGACTCTACAAGAAAACCAGAGAGATTGGCACTCCAAAATAAAGTGTGCCTTATGGTTAGATAGGATAACTGCAAAGAAGATCATTGGGAACTCCCCTTACATTCTATTATATGGAAAAGAAGCTAAATTATCCATTTCAAAAGAGTTACCAGCTCTAGACCTTGCTTCTAAACTTTTCCTCTTTGAAGAAGAAGACCCTTTGCAAATAAGATATGCTCAACTCATGGATTTGAAATAAATTAGAGACAAGTCTATGTAGACCATGGAGTTCCAATAGATACAAACCAAGAGGAGATTTGATAAGAGAGCTAGATCAAGAAGTTACAATGTTGGGGACATAGTCCTCAAATTGGATGAATTCAGATCTAAGCCTGGTAAGCATACCAAGTTTGACTCTTTTTGGGGAGGTCCATTTGTAATCAATAAGTGCAAGGAACATAATTCTTTTTAGCTATCAACTCTTGAAGGAGAAGCATTTCCAATTTCTTTCAATGGTTCTCATCTCAAGCCTTGTTTTGAGGTTTGTCCTGCTTTGTAATTTAAGTTTCCTGCTTTCTCTTCTACTTTCTAGGTTAGTTTTTCCTGCTTTCCTCCAAGTGCTTGTACACGGTAAGTTAGTTGTTTCTGTTTGTATATAACTCTTTCCCTATTTTTGGTTCATTTATTCCTCCTCTTGGTTTCATCCTCCTATTTCCCAGAATTTTTTGTGTGCTGAAATGCAGACTCCTATGCCCAATGGAATGTCATAAGGCCACTGGTTTTATATGTCTAGCAGGCTGACATTCAACAAAAATCACAAAAAATGTTACCCAAATTTTCCATGTTTATCAAATTTTGGCTACAAGTAGAGAAAAATGAGGCTTCCACAAGGGTAGAGCCTAGCTTGTATGTTTCTGAACTAATTCCTGGTCTTTACCTAGCTCTCTGCATGTTTCTAGGTCACTGATTTACCCATTGTTCATGTTCTAAAATACCTAAATGAAAAAAACCCTATGGAAAATTCCTTAAAACCCTAAGTCTTTAGTGGCAGTTCTAATTCTTCATTACCTTTTTGCCACTTAAAGTTCCTATTCGTCATGTGTTTTAAGTCATCCATCAAGTGGGGCCAAAGTTATTTTCCTAAGTCCTGACTTAATTTATTTACCCTAGGCGGCAGCAAGTTCCTTTTCATCAGACGGTCGATGTTATGGCTTAAAGACAAAGTGCTTGAGATCTATCCTTTAAGCCATTAAGCCATTGTGACATGTGGAAGGTTGTCAGAACCTAAGCCCGTCAGGTCAAAGACTAAAGGTAATCTTCAAGAAGATCTGATTTAATTTGACAGTTGGCTTAAAGGCTTAATGTAGAGATGCGCAAGATCTATCACATAAGCCATTAAGCCTATCCAACACGTGTCCACAATGGGTTCGATGAAACACCAAGGTCACTAAAATAAACATCGAGCAAGTCATATCTAATCATGTGGTTGATTTAATGAATTAAAGCCAAACTACTCAAAATATACTAATTTAAGCCATTAAGCCATAGCGACACATGGACGATGGGGTCACCTTTATGTAGGGTCTTTGGTTGATTAATATGCAGGAAGTTATGGTTTGATCCAATGGTCATCTTAATGGATTAATGCCAAGTTGATCAAAATCTAATGATCAAGGCATTATGCCATTGTGACACATAGAAGGTTGTTAGAGCTTGGACCCTCTTCGGTAAGGTAATCTCCAATCAAGTCCTTTTTTTATCAGACAGTGGGCTTAATGCCTTAAAGACAAATTGATAAAAATCAAGCGATTAAACCATTAAGCTAGAATGATACATGTCCATGGTGGGCCAGGCTAAATTTGGAAGGAATAAAGTAAAGACTGATCAAGTTCAATTTGATCCGATAGTTGCCTTAAAGGCTTAATGCAAAGATGCACATGATCTATCAAATAATCCATTAAGCCATGGTGACATGTGGCAGGTGATGTCACGGGTCTTGGGTTGGAAAGGTAAGATAAAGGTAAAGCAATTAAAGAAGATCCAATGGCTGGCTTAATTCCTTGATGGTAAAGATGAAGTTGTTTAACCTATAAGCCATCACGCCATGGTGACACGTGGTAGATCAGATCTTGTGCTTGCGGGTAACTTAGAGGAGATCGATAGTTGTTTTTTAAATTTAGTAAATTTTCAAATTTGGGCTATTGATCGGGCATTCCACGCCACCTATGACCGTTTTAGTTTGAATTCAAATATTTAAATGGTGTTTCTCAGGTTTTCATGGTGGTGGAGAAATTTTGAATTTGTAGAGTGGGTAGATGGATCAAGGTGATCTGTCTACTCAAATTTATGGTGAAGTGGGATATTTTCAAAGACATATCTGATTGTCTAAGATATTTCCTAAATGCATTAATGAGAAGACTTGACATTCTTAGGGTTTCTGCATTATTTATGCAAAATCTATTGTAACCCTAATTTAGCACTAATTGATTGAGGAATTGACTCTCGAACCTGCGTGCTAGGGGAGGGTGTATATAAGTTGTTTTTGGTTCTTTTCTAGTCATTTTTTTGGGATATGTAAGAGTTTTCTGATACATTTTCTCTGTCCTCCAACTTTTCATAGTCTGTAATTCTCAGTTTTCCAAGCTTATGCAAGACTTTATGTGGCATTTTCCCTTCCCTCAGGTTTTCATATGGTTGGGATTCTTTCTGAAGAATGATATATTGATTGACTATTGAATAAATTTGTGGATTATCTCAAGTTTTCCTTCTTTTTTGTATCTTTTTGTACTACTGTGGGTGATCTAATTAGGTTAGTTTTGTGAATTTTGTTCATTCCTAGCTATCTTGTCTCATTCTTGTACCTATTTTCTGGAGTAGATGTCCGTTTGTAGGTCATAGTCCATGTCTACTTCTTTGAAGCTATTTCTGTGAAATCTTTTCTTTTCTCCAATAGTTTCATCTCAGACCTCTCTATGAAACATTTTTTGCAAACCTATCTAGGAAGTTGTACTTGTCATAATTCAGGGATTTCATGTTAATTCTTGGTCATTATATTGTAATTCATGTTACCTTCGGTGTATCACCCAGTAGGATAGCTTTGCTTTTCTAGTCATTTCCCTTCAGTTCTCCTTCTATCCCTTTCCCTTCCAAGTTTACTTTCATGTTAAAATAGAAAATAAGGTGATTATCCAAGAGGAACCGACCTAGAATCCAGAGGCTTCACTTCAATTAGCAAAGGTCCCACAACCTAGAAGTAATTCCCATGTTATACTAGATTGTTAGGATCTAGCGCTTAACAGGGTGCAAAATTTAGTGTAAAAGAATAACAGGGTGGAGACAACAATGAAAAGTCACATATGCCAATTTGTGTAGACACCAATCTGAGCAGAAAAAAATCTCAGAGCGCAGACAAAAATCTAAGAGCACAGTTGACAATCTCAGAGTGCAGGTGATAATTTAAGAGCACAGTTTAAAATCAAAGAGTGCAGATGATAATTTTAGAGCGTAGATGATAATCTCAGAGTGACAATGATAATTTTAGAGTGCAAACAAAAATCTCACAGTGAAAATGAAAATCCTATAGCGCAGACAAAAATTTCAAAGCACTGACAACAATCTCAGAGCGTAGACGACACTGTATCATCGTACACAATGTTTCACAATTTTTACTTGTGAATGACGAGTTTTTGAAAATTTGAAAAGATGTTTAGGGATGTGGGTCCCACCATGTGTGCCAAAATATATATGATAAAAAACTACATGTGTGGAACAAGCTTAGACATGCAAACGTTAGCCATAAATCAATCTAATCTACACATATTCATAAAGCTTATAACTATACAATATCTTCCAACATAGCCTCCGATAAGCCAAACAAGTGCACCCAAGACTTGTTGATTTTCTCTTAGAGAGTAATGTGGGTGCGCTCTCCCAACACAAAATATAAATTCCACTATTGATTTATTGTTTGAGGTAATTGATCGTATAATGCAAACTAATGGAAGTTGATAGGATTGCAAACTGGTATAAAGAACTAGCTACAAGCTTTCAACCATGAGGATGAGAATATGAAACTACAAACTATGATGAAAGATTAAAATAACATGAACATGGATATAACTAAAATGATTTAAGAAATTTAGAACTAGTTGAGCATGATAACAATGCACTTCTAAATGATTGAAAACAAACTATCATAATAACTCTACAACAATGAATGATTGATGCAAAATTCAAAGAGAAAGGCTCTATTTATAGATTTTTAAAGGGCTTGGATGAGGTGGTTCTCATGTGGCATCCACATAAGATCCACATGAGATAAAGGAGTGGTCATGCAAGATGGAGATTTTCTTACACATGTGTGAGCAAATCTTTAAAATGATATCTCAATGACAAGTGTAAGAGGGTGGGAGACCCAAAGTGAGTCACATGTTGAGAATCTTCCAAAGAGGAAAGGGGAGACAAGATGCAAGAGAAATGACTTGGGATATTTTAGGCAAAGGGAATGGACAAATCCCATAGGAGGGGTGCTCACACATGTGTGAGCACCATTAGGAGGTTAATTGTTGTAGGAATTACAAATTAGTCTAATTAATCTAAGATTAATTAGAGGAGTAGACTTAGGGGGAATAAATAAATTAAAATTTAATTAAAGGGGGGATTTTGTGGAGAATCCTATATTAAATGAAAATTTAATATATTAGGGAAGGGTATTTAAATTAACTTTAGAAACTACATAATAATGAAATAATTTAATTAAATCAATAGATGATTATAACAAAAATAGTTAATTAAATAGAATTAACTATAATGTTATGAGAATATTAATTAAATTAATATAAGTGTGCAACGACAATTTTAGAGGTCTACATGTTTCCCCTCTTTGATGCGGTGTCGAGGATGATGTTGCATCGAAGAAATAAGAAAATAAGATGCCCTAGTGAGAAAAGTAATTCTGGTGGGAGATTTTACCCCCTCAAGAAAATAACAGAAAAAATGAATTTTGTGGAATTTTCTCGAAAAAAGGCAGAAGGGAGGAAGAAGAGTGAGGAGGAATAGAAAAAAGGGGGAAATTAGCTGGTGTCGTGAGAGGCTTCCTTGGGAGGGGGGGGGTCAAGGTGACCTAGAGTAAATCAAGGACATGATGCCCCAATCGGGATGGGGGAATAATGAATAAATAGGAGCTTCATAATGTAGATTGCAAGAATGCTAAATGAACCTAACTAATGCAATGTAACTAAATGAAATTTTTGGGATTGTTGTGTTAAAATTAGAGATCACACCCTAGTTTGATTTTGCAATAGGAGGTATGCATCACATGCTAGACAACATGGATGACATGGTTCCTTTGCGTGGACTAGACTCTTAGACAAATAAGTTAGCTTTAGGAGCATAGATGTAGATCAAAAATCATAGTGGAACTAATATAATGACACTCATGAGTAAGGCATAGTACACACAAGTCTTGATTAGGGACTTGGTGGAAGTGCACATGAACCTGCCACCAGTGAGGCATACATAACCAAAACTACATGACCAAAAAAGATGCACTAAAGTACCCACAAAAAAATCATTCCATGAATGACACACATTGCAATATACACCATCCAAGATACACCAAGATATTCAAGATCGAGGCAATCATGAGTAGGGTCTACAGAAACACAAAGATAAAATTCACAAAAGGGTATCGAGACCAAGCAGTCATTCAGTCCATAGTTGTTGCCATGAACAAGATTGTGTGTTGGAGGATTTATAAGCTAACGCTAGAAGGATATATCCTGATAGGAAAACATTGATTGATGTCAAAACGAGCATTCACTGGAAATAGCTATGAAATGAACAAGGAACTCAAAAAGTTGATCTATGAATTAATTTGATAAAACTCATGTGGTCAAAGTGTCTGGGAAAATCTCATTGTGATGGGGTGAAGATTAATTTGATGGGATAAATCTCATTTTGATAGGATTAGAATGGGTAGAATAGCATGTGATTAGATGATGAAGGAGGAACTTGATTGGATAAAATGAGATGGGATGATAAGATGGATTGAATAAGATGGAAGAAAGATAAATTGATTTGATTAGGAGATAAATAGTTTTGATATGAAAGGATTGGATGCATAGATACAATGGATTGGGTCCAATGACAAGGGAGAACCAAGCATGGTAAAGGAAAGGGGGATGGAGAGATTTTATAGATGGAAGATAGAGGGATGGAATGGATGCTTGATGGGACTTGGGGGATAAAAATATGGGAAAAAGCTAGATGAGGATCCCAAAACCATGTTGCAAAGGAGTTAAAATGCCCCACACTAAAGGTAGGAAAAATGAAGGATTGGAAAGATGGGGGATGAAAATATATGAGATGAAAAGATGACGTGTAATGGATATTCATGGAGGAAATGAAAGCCTGCACTGTCAAAAAGAATGCATGGATATTTTAGTATTTTATTGCCTCTAGGTTTGATCAAGAGAAAAGGTATGAAAGTGGAAGGTGGATGGATAAGGGATATGAGATGGAGGGTATGAATGAAATAGGATAATGGATAATGATATGGAGGATATGGATGGAATAGGATAGTAAAGATCAAAGACATGGGAAATGAAGATGGGTTTATATAGGATTAGTGATGGAGGATGAAGGAAATAAATAGGAAAAGGAATATGAGATGGAGCATATGGATATGAGGTCAAGATAAAATATGGATAAAGTCAGTGGACTTATGTAGGATAATGGATAGTGGATGGATAATGGATAAGGGGTATTAATCGGGTGGATGGAGGGAATGGATATGATAGTCAAGATAAAATATGGGATAAGGATGATGTATTGAGATAGGATGATGGATGATGGATGATGGATAGGGGATGTGGAAGATATGTATGGTAGTGTAGTATGGATGGAGCTTGGCCACAAGTGTAGAGTGCAAGGGGATGAGGATAAGTGAATGGATAGATAACTGAAATTGGAAGAAAATAGATTTTTTAAAAGAATATGGTGGAAGAACTCAAACATCTAGTCCCATGGATGGTATTCCTTGATAGTTTTTTTGTATCAAATAATTTTCATTATATGCTCGTAGATGCTATTAGAATGGTGGGAGGGGAGGTGGAATGGATTGGGGAATGGATGATAGGGGTTTATGCAAAAGATTTGATTAATGGGGTGTAATGGTGGGGAAGGACTGGTGAATAATGGATGGGAGGTTGGAAGAATTGAGAATGAATGCATGGAGTATTTGGAAATATCATCATTGGCACACACCTTGAAGGGTGGTAGAGTATTGGAGGAGGAGATTGTGTAGGCAATGGAAGAGAAGATGTGGATTTTGAGATGTAAGGACCAAAAATAGAGGAGGGAGATGATGGCGTTAGGATAGTGGATTTTGGTGCATAAGGACCCAAAATGGATTTGGAGGATGGGGGATTGTTAAATGGAGGATTGGAAGACTTATGAGTGGAGGAAACTTTTGGATTCACAAGGTTGGATGCCAATTTTTATTTTTCTTTGAGAGTCATTTATTCAATGAGTAGGTTGGGAATCCACATGATTTTTGAATTTTTATTTTTGGGATTTTGTTTCCTTTTGAAATTTTATTTATTTTGGATCATATTTATCTTTTCTTGAAAATGTATTTTAGACGGGACATATTGATCCTTGGATTTTTGGCTTTATGCATTTTAGATTTGGCATCGAATTTTCTTTGATTAGCCATGGTATGGGTGAAGAAGGATAAATGGTATGGAGAGTTTATGGATGGAATAATGGAGGGTGAATGTTGGAAGGAAATCAAGGATTTGTGCTTTTGTTGATCTTTATTATGGATTTGAGGTGATGGATTTGTAGACTTGGATATGGTGGATGCATGTATGTAAGGACTCAAAATGGATGGAAGAGATGAAGGGTTTGGATTTGGTTAATAAGGACCCAAAATGGATGTGGATATGGAAGGAATAAAGTTTTGGATACAAGGGCCCAAAATGGATATGGGAGATGGGGGATGGGAAAATTTGAGTTTATATGGAGGGATTTCGTATTTGGAAGGGGTGGAAGGCTTACCAACATCTTCAGACAATATTTTTCCAATGGGATACTTATTAATTTGAACATAAGATGTGAGTACTTTTGAATGGGGAGGAGAGGTGGAAGGAATGATAGGCTCTTGAAGGAAGTCATGTTGGATAGAGGTGGAGGAACCAAGATTAGATGTATGAGGTTCATGGATGGATTGGATAGGTGTGATGATAGTTTATGGAGGATTAGGATCATGTAGAGGAGTGGAATTATGAGGGGGGATAACAGGATTTTGAGATGGATTGGGATCATGGCATGGATATGAAGGGGTACTTTGATCTTGACATGGATATGAAGGGGTACACTAGTCAGTAATAGGAAATGGAAAAAGGAGGAGGGTTCACCATCTTGGGTGGACCTTGAGGTTGAAATTGAGGCTGGTAGATGGCTAGAGGTAATAGATTATCTTCTTGGTGATCTAGATATTGGATTATGAGATTGGACAAGGCTTCAACAAAAGGATTAAAATTGGATTTCTCTTCAGGGAGGTGAAAGTTCAACGAATCACCTTATGAAGATGATGGTGAAATAAGAAGGTTTAGAATTGCATCCATGAACTGACCCTCCTCTTCATCTTCTTCTAGTCCAAAGATGTCCCCAAATTGGTTATTGGTGTAGTTTGGCAAGTACCTTCCTAAAGTGTCTCTTCTTCTATGCATGTAGCTAAATGAAAATTGTGGTGATGGAATGAAAAACTTTGTTGGTGAACTCTATTTTATAGGAATGTAAATGCTTGAAGTAAACTCTAAAAATGGCTGAGTTTAACACTTGGTTCGACAATGTCTTGGCAACGATGCAAAAAATGATCGGTTCTATTAAAGGAATAAAAACAAGGCTCTCATAAAGACTGGGAGATTGGACATCCTACCAAGCAGCTATCCTCCTCATAAAAATTCATTTAATTTATCAACCCAGGGACATAGTACTTGAAATAGGTCAACAAGATAAATGCACCAAGGATTTCACTCAGACCATGTTATGGTTGTGAGAAACAAATTGATTGAAAGGAAAACTAGTCTATAGCTGCAGGAAACAAATTGCATGAAAGGGAAACTAGTCTATAGGTGCAGGAAATAAATAATGGAAAGGGAGTGAGGAAATAAAGGTGTTGCAAGAATGCAAAGACTTGAAAACACAACTATAATGTCTCAAAGGTTCTGCCACTTTGGCTACAGGAAGTAACAGACTATCCTACGACTTTCGCTGCAAGAACTGTGTCAACACCAAAATTATGATAACAAGATGCAGGAACATGAAAATACATGCAAATGATTCTAACTAATACAGATTCCTCACCAAGTGGGCCACCTTGGGTGAGTATCCAAACTCAATTATACTGTTCTAAATATCAACACCTCATTTTCTATTGATTGAAAAGGAAAGTACAAGATTCATATAAAAACTATAAAAAAATAAAGTGAAATTGTATTCTGATAACTGATAACACCCTCCTTCTCATGTAGGAGTGGGACTTATTTAAATAAAACCATCTAATTATCATAATTGTTCACGATATACAAAAGGCAGAGTTAGGTATTTGGAAAGCTAGAAAAATGGAAAGTGGGAAAACAAAAGACATCCATGAAGAAGGAAAGATATATTATGATAGAGGGAGAAAAAATATTGCTTCACACTTCTTCCTAGATTTCCTCAAAGGAACTCATAATTTTTCAACTTAGTATTCACCCAGCTACTTCCACCTTGCTACTATTGGAATCACCACTTTGAGTTTCATTTATGGTTGAGTCAGCTACAGGAATGGGTTGGGGTATCCAGTGCATGGCGCATTCACCTGGTCAACCCTTCTCTTGCTATTTATACTCTACACCTTAAATGTTATATTCAAGACATCCAAGGAAATAATCCATCAAACACACATACATTCATTCATGTTAAAACAACAATTACTTATAAGAACATAACCATAAACTTTGCATAAGTAATATAGCACCAATTTCCATGTGTTTGTATGTTTAAAAGTATTTACACCATAGCAGATGTCGTAGTGGCTGCATGCCACATAATAACATAAAGCGTATAGATTTTTCAACAAATATAATAGGAAATCATAAATAGGTACTGATAAAAACTAATTCTAGGGTCTCTAAAATAGGGCATATAAATACCTCATCATTCTTCCCCCTATGAAGACTATCACCTGTCCTTAGGTACATTTACATTACTAATTTGAGAAAGTAGGTGTAGATCCCCTACTGAAGTGTCTCCACTACTGGTGCTGGTCAGGTGGCAATAAAATCCATTTGTGTGCCTCATTTTTTTGTTTTTGCTGGCTTCCAACTACTTGTAAATTTCATTGTCCACACAGCTATAGAGTGGCCATAGGATAATTGACGGTTGGAATGTAAGGGGAAGCCACAATTACGGTCTTACTTGTCTTCCTAATTATATGTACCATTGGACACGCTGCATGGCTGCCTTGAGGTTAATAATGCTATGAGGTTCAACCTTTTTCAATGCAACCGTTAACTAGTTCCAACACTCGATTATGTCGTATGTTTCCCTCTGCCCTTCTTCTAAGGGAAGATTCTAAATTTTTTCATAAATTTGTCATCTATTTCTAAGAATCCTTTCCTTGTGTTTCTTCTCTTAGAAACCATAAGCAATTTCCAACTATTCATAATACATTTGTTTTGGGTCCCCATTCTCAAGCCTCAGAGGTAGGGTAACTGCCAATTCCCTTTCTCTATACTTCTTCATTTGTTTTACATAATTAATATCATTGTGTGTCCATGATACTAATGCAGGTAAATTTACATCACCAATAAATAATAAAGGATTCCAATCAACATCAGATGAAACAACATAGTTGTGCAAATATAACTCACAGAGGAGATTCCTAATGGAATTAGGGACACCTTCATATGCTGCCACAAATTCTTGTTTAGAACTAATATTAGGGTCAAAATCCCCAATGATTTGCATCAGTTTAAATAATAGAAATTGTTCCTGTAGGCATAAAGAATACACCCTTGGGGGTGGTTGACAGTCCATAATCTAAGGCACTAATTCCCTAACTGAATTCAATCTGTGTTTCATATGTTGCACTTCCTACTTTTTCCTATCTATTTCCCATTTTAACTTCTTTTTCTCTACTTCCCATAGTGTCTTTTCATACTGAATCTGATTATAATAGTCAATGGAAAGAGTTTGAAGAGTTACCTTTTGTTGCTCTTCTAATTGGCCCTACCTTGTTTCCTTCTATTCTATTTCCTTTTGTTCTTGATCATTCTATGTATAGGACCATTTGTCCAGTCATCTGCCCAGGAGTGTCACGAATGTCACCATCTATCTGTATTTCCTCCTCAGGAAGAGTCTCATTAACAATCTCTACTTGTTTTGTTGCCTTCAGATTCATGGCCGTTGGATCCTTCTCCATCTCCTCCTGAACTTCTTGTAGTGGAATTCCTAATTATGGCCCTTCAGATAATGGTTCCTCAATAGGAACCTTGGGAGTACTTTCTAGACCAGTCTATATAGGTTTGTTTGTTTTTCCCGAGTGTCTAGTCTTCAAATGAACACTTCTCCTTAGTGGCGTCTCCAACGTAACTGTAGGCTATTTTTGAGAGGATATTTTCCTCTTAGAGGAAGTGGCTACATGAGTTTTGGTAGATGGAGTATCCATGAAATTTGAATTCATAGGAGAAATAGGGTTATCATCTTTCAAATGCTCGACTTCCTTTTCTTTTCCCTTTTCCTAGAACTGAGCATCCTAATCTGTAACAGGAACTTGAGAGGTTATGGGAACCTCTATTTCATCCTCCCCCATGCTAGGGTTTGGGTCACTAGTTTCTCTAGTGTCTTTTTTAGTGCCTGAAGAAGAAGGGTCTCGATGAGAGGATTCTGACATAGAAGATGAAGGGTTCTCTGAAACAATATTTTACTCAGGGTTATTTCCCTATTCTTCTTGAACTTGTTAATTTTGTGGCTCCCCTCGAAGTCACATATGTTGTGCCACTACCAACTCATCCTAGTTCATGGGTGAAACATCCCGCAATGACCATTTTAAAATAAGTTTAATCAACCCATGGTGGGTTACAACATTCTTCCTTCCTTTCTTGACTTCATCAACACTCAAATTTAGCAAAGAATACATAAAATTGGGAATATTGACTAGGCATCCATGCTGTAAATGGATGAGGGCCTTGAAATGTACTGCATGTAAATATGAAAAACTCCCTTCACAGGTTAAATACCTGATAATATGAATTTCAAGCTGTGGGTATTCACCTAGAAGAGAGAATCTTTTTACTCCTTGTTTTCTCATTTCCAACCTGGGGTCTGTTGGAATGGTAAATTCTGCCTACATCAACCGTGTGTTGTTCCCATGTGTAAATGCCTTGCCAATGGTGGGGAGTCCTGACACCTCTAAAATTATTTCTTTAATTACATCAACTTGCAAACCCTTGAGATAAGTGACCCCATTGCTGAGAGTTTTGAGAAACTCCAACAATATCACTACATCATACCCACTCAGACAGACAAAATAAGTAAGCCACCCTACCCTGTTGAAAGTCTACACACTGAGCTAGTCCTGTAACAATGACGGATGATCACTCAACTCATGCCTGATAGGAGGGCCTCCCATTCTATAGATAAAAAACTTTTAACCCCAATAATCGCAACCCTGATACAGTCAAATGCTTAAAATAAGCTTACCCTTCAAATAATGCCACATTTCTACTCTGAATTCCTAAATGCCCTTCTTCTCTCTATTCAAACCCTTCTATTTCCTACTCTGGTTTCTGGACTAAGTTATGCCACTTGAGTTCCTACAAAGTTCTTGTTAAGAAGAGGTAAGGAGAAATTCTAATAATGCAGCTTGAGACTTGGTTTTGCTGAAGCAATGCTGACAAGAAATGCTCACACAAAAGGGTTGTCACATCAGCTTAGCAAGATGGGTGTGGATTAATGATGAAGTGTATTTTGTTTAAGAACATTGGCTGGAGAGGGAAATTTTATTAATGATGACACAATCGCCTCCTACAAAAAAGGTGGTAGGTGTCCTCACATGCATCGACTAAGGTACAATGATGTGGGATTAAGTGTCATATTCAATACAAGCTTAATTAATGATTATGCTAAAAGAAGTAATGCTATTTAAAACAATAAATGTGTAAGAATACCTGACATCAAATTACCAATGAATGTCCAAATCTGGAAATATTTAGTGACATGTGCTGAGAGAATGTGATCCACGTAAAAAAAATGATGATGTGGATGGATGAGTGATGTGGTAGAAAGAAGTGTGACATGAGATGGAATGATTGTTTATTATGGACTAGAACAATTTCCTTGGTAAAAGGAAACTTTAATATGAATTCTTACATAGGGTTTAAAGAGATGAATGGAGTGGAAGGATTTTCCATTCAGCTACAGGAGAATCTTCAGCTATAGGAGGTCGAATGGTGGCATGATAAATCTCAAACTACCGCAGGAACTCAGCCTTCATGGCTGGTTTATGGTACAAATGAAGTCTATGACCATTTACTAGTAACTTGAAATGCACAAGGTCGATTGTAGATGACTAAACTACACCATTAGCAAATTTTTTTTGATCTCATAGGGACCATGCCAACAAGTAGTGAGCTTACCTTGTGTCTCTTGAAATTATGAATCATATAGGAGAGCCCAATCACCAGGAATGAACCTTCTATTTTGAATGTGTGAATCATGCCACTTCTTTCTTTGTAATTGTACCAACTCCATTCTCTGTAGGGCAAATTTCCTCATCTCATCCAAGTTATTAAGCTCAGGAGCCTTTCTCTTTGAGTTGCAGGAAGATCTAAGTTGAGCTGCAATGCTCTTTATAGGGTTTTATTCTCAAACTCAATTATCATTACAACAGTCTTTCCATACACCAATTCAAAGGGTGTAGAATCTGTTATTGCTTTCCATGTTGTGCGGTATGCCCACATAGCCTCCTACAACCTGCTAATCTAGTATTTTTTGTGTAGCTGAACTGTCTTAGTCAGGATAGCCTCAATTTCTCTATTAGTGACCTACACTTGACCATTTTCCTGAGGGTGATATGGGCTAGAATTTTTGTGGTGAATTTTGTATTCATTCATAAAAGTAATGTTCAGAGTAGAGGTGAGCTGAGCACCCTGATCCGTGACCATTTATCTTGGTACACCATACCTGGTAAATATCTCTTTGTATAAAAACTCAACAACTCGGCTGTCTCTAGCATGTTTTATAGCTCTTACTTCCACCCATTTTGTTACATAGTCAGTGCAAACCAGAATATAGGATTTGTCATTTGGTGGGGGGTTAGTGTGTCCCAATAAACCCAATCTCCATTTATCAAATGAAGTAACTACTACCTAATGGAATAGAGGAATTTTGTTAGACTTGGTTTATCTTCCCATCTATTGACATCTGTCACACTTTTGGGTATAGTCGGTTGCATCCTTATGCAAATTTGGCCAGTAATAGCCAGTAGTGAGCACCTTCATCACTGTCTGTTTTGCTACAAAGTGGCCTCCATAGGGTTCATCATGGAAGGCATGGAGGACATCATAAGTATCATCTTCTCTGACACATCTTCTCAAAATATGATTAGGTCTGATATAGCAGAGGCAATCGGCCAGCCAAGAAAAGTTGAAGGTTTTTTCAATTAATAACCTCTTTTCTTTTGGTGAGAAGTGTGGAGGTACCTTTCGAGAGACTAATTAGTTGGAAATGTCAGCATATCAGGGGGTATTAGCTAAAATAGAGAACATGTGATCATCAGGAAATCTATCATCGATGACATGTGGGTCATCTGCATTCTGCAACCTTGAAAGAAAGTTCACAACTACATTGATTTTTCCTAGTTTATCCACTATTGTGATGTCAAATTCTTGTAGCAACAGGAGCCATTTGGTGAGCCTCACTATGATAGTAGGATTGTTAGCCAGATATTTTATGGCTACATGATTTTTATGCACAAATATTTGGTAACCAGTGATGTAGTGGTGGAACTTGTTCAATGCATATACGACAGCCATAAGTGCCTTCTCAGTGACTGTGTAGTTCAGCTTTGGGCCCTACAAATTCTTGCTGATGAAGTAGATGACATGTCCTACAATACATTATTTTTGTCCTAGGACAACTCCTACAACATGATTAGATGCATTAGTATGAATGTAGAATGACAATGCCCAATTAGGACCTCTGAGGATGGTTTCTTGAGTAAGAACATATTTCAGCTATAGGAAAGACTCGTCACAAGATGTTGTCCGTAAAAAGTCAGAATCCTTGGCAAGAAAGGAATACATGGGAACTGCCATTTTTCTGAAGTCTTTAATAAACCTTTGTAGTAGCTAGCATGTCCTAGAAAACTTCAAACATCCTTCTATTTTTTTGGCGTAGGCAAATTCATTATGACCTCAATTTTAGCTGGATCCACCTAGATTCCTTTAGCAGAGATGTAATGGCCCAACACAACCCCCTCCTACATCATCATGAAACACCTCTATCTATTTAGGGACAAATTATGTTCCTTACATCTTTTAAGACCTTTTCCCAAGTTGGCCAATGCCTCCTCATAGGTCTCCCCATAAGTGGTCAAGTCATCCATATAGATTTCCATACAGTCATGTGAGCTATCAATAAAAAACTGATAATTGCCTGTTAAAATGTGGTTGGAGCATTACAGAGACCGGAAGGAAATAATAAGCAAGAAAATGTTCCCCAGGGGTAGGTGAATGTGGTCTTCTCTTGATCTTCAGGAAGAACCCTGATATAATTGTATCTACTGCACCCATCCATGAGAGAAATATATCATTTTCCTGCAAAGGAGTCTAGGACCTGGTCAATAAATGGAAGTGGGAAATGGTCCTTTTTAGTTGCATTGTTGATCTCCCTATAGTCGACACATACTCACCATTTTCCTCCTTTTTTAGGAACTATTACCAATGGTGAGACCCACTGACTGTCAAAGATTGGATAGATGAAACCAACATTAAGCTTTTGCAACTCGTTTTTCACTATTTCCCTTAATGTAGGGTTTACATGCCTCTGAAATTGCCTGAAAGGTGGTTTTAATTATTTTAGGTAAATCTTATGAGTACACAATATGGGTTCCAAGCCTTTCATATCTACATATTCCCATGAAAAATATGTGGTATGGTCTTGTAGTAGTTTAGCCAAAGATGTTTGTTGTTGGGGGTAAGTTCACTATTAATGTTCAAGCAATGGCTAGGAGAGACTTCTAACTATTTCATAAGTTCTACCATAGAAGCATATGTTAATGGAGGTACTTGGACCTCACGAGGTAGAAATTGGTGGTAGAGCTTCTTGGCTATAGGATATGGAGGCAATTCACAATTAGGGTATAAGGCTTGCAGGGAACAGTTATGGGAATTTAGACAATCCATGGGATCTGAATCTGGGCCATACTAGTTGTGCAAAATGATTGTGATTACTGTGTCCTCCTCCTGAAGCTGCATGAAGGGGTACCTCTTCAACATCATTAGTTGGGCTACTGAGTTGACTACTTCAGCCTCATCTCCTATATCAGGCCAAATTGGTGAAGTTAACTCCATTTTTGGTTGAGTAGGCAGGTACAAGGCTAATGTCTTAGTATGATGACCATTAGAAATGGTCATGTCACCTGAGAAAAAACCTATATATGCATTAGTGGTGGCCATCTAGAGCTGACAAAAAATTATTGGGTAGCCTCCCAAGGTGGCCTTTGGTGAAATTATCATAAAGTCAGCGGGATAGGACCAGGTTTCTAGATCAACAACTATATCTTCCACTACCCCGTCGGGTTTGACCGTGGAATTGTCTGCAATCTGCACGACAGTGGGTGTTTCCCGTAGGTTGGTGATGCTGAGTTGTTGCATGATGTCCTTAGTCATTACATTATAGGAGCTCCTAAATCTATCAAAGCATTTTTAATGGTTGTCCCATTGATGGTAACCTCAACAACTGGGCTTCCTAGGTCTGAATAATTTGGGACAACTATTTTTACGAGCATTATATCAGAAATTTTCCCCAAGACATGGATAGTCTAGGGATCCTTTCACTTACAACCTATATTTTTAAAGAAGGCCTCATTGATAGCCTTTCCATAAGTTGGGACATCCTTTATGGCTTGAAACAATGGAATTTGAACACTAATGTTCTTGAGTTGGTCAAGGATATAAAAGGTTGCATCGTCAGTATGCTTAGAATTTTCATTCTACAACCTTTGTGGAAAGGGAGGAGGAGCTTGCTGAATTTTATTTGGTAACACTGTTGGGCTTATTGGAGTGGTATCTGGGGTTGTTTGAGGTCTAGACTATTCTTAAGGTACTTTAGTGATAATAGGAGGAGTAGGTAGAGTAGTGCCTGACCGCAAATGAATGTCATTGATTGTTATAGCATAAGCATGGTATTGGTTTGGGTCAGTGACATAAACATTTTGTTGAGGTGTTGGAGGCCTATTATTAGGATTTGGCTGAGGTTAGGAAGGACATTGGGTAGGCCTAGGAAATTCCATAGTGGCTGGAGGAGGTGGAAAAGTGTTTTTTGTTGAGCTAGAGGCAGTGGCTGCAGGAATCCTTGTTGCTAGTTTGGCCATTGCTAACCACTCCGCCACTCTTGATTTTGCTACCAATTGCCTTGTGGAGGCTGCCAGTTCCCTTGGAGTTGTTTCCAATTCCCTTAGGGTTGTTTCCAATTCCCTTAGAGAATATGACATTGATGAGTGGGGTAAGTTTGCCACTGAGGTTGTGAGTTATTCTAGGGAGAGTACTGAGTATTCATAGGAGGTTGCCATTGGCTACTATAAAATGGACCATTAAATGTAAGAGGGTCCTGAGGCATAGTTTGTCTTTGAGTCCATGGTCTTCGTTGTGCAAAAAATAATACTTTCTCATCATCTCCTTCGATTTGTTTATAATCAGTGGGTAGCTTTGCAGTCTCCATATTAGCAACAGACTTGCACTATCAATCTCGCTTCTTCTATCTACAATGTGGACAAAATTATGCCAGAATATCTTTGGTGTATTCATGGTTCATTTTTGCTTGTGTCCAACTATGTGGCCATAGTATTGATGTGAGGTCAGAAATCAAGTGTGTGATTTCTGCTTGAGACGCTCCAGCTCCATTAGTTTTTCCCTCTATAGACCATATCCTCTTCCCTTCTTATCAACAAATCTAGAGTAATTGAGGCAAATATTCTTAATATCCTCCCATGTAGATTGGGCCTCTGGCCATGAGATCCAAGGCTTCAGTGCACCCCTCATTTATACCCCTAAGAAAGAGAAGTTTCTGCAACTCCCGGTTGAGCTGATGTTGTGTATTCTTCTGCAAGATAAACAAGAATATTGACACATAATCTACAAGACTCTCATCCTCCTTCTATTTCATCTTGAAGATATTATCCCCTCGCATGTGATTTCCACTCCAATACTCCTTATACTTTGTAAAGAATGTACTCTTCATTTCTTCCCAATCATGGACAACATCCTTCCCTAAGCCCATAAACCATCTCAATGCAGACTCTTTCAGAGTTGTAGGAAACAATTTGTGCCTATGCGAATCCATGGTGTAGTCATAACTACGAAAAAGGATATCAAAATCAAAGAAAGGTATTTGGATCCTCAATTACCAGGCCATAGAATTTTGAAATGGCTAAAGAGGGAATATTCTTGAGGTTTTTATTATCACACTAGTCAATAATGGGAAATGGAAAAGTAGGAGGTTTCACCATCTTGGGCGGACCTTGAGGTTGACCTTGAGGCTAGTAGATGACTAGAAGTAATAGATTATCTTCTTGATGATCTGGGTATTGGATTTTGAGATTGGACAAGGCTTCAACAAAAGGATTAAACTCGGGTTGCTCTTCAGGGAGGTGAAAGTTCAGCGAATCACCTTCTGAAGATGATGATGATGAAATAAGAAGGTTTACAATTGCATCCATGAACTGACCCTCCTCTTCGTCTTCTTCTAGTCCAAAGATATCTCCAAATTGGTTATTGGGGTAGTTTGGAAAGTACCTTCCTAAAGCGTCTCTTCTTCTTCTATGCATGCAGATGAATGGAAATTGTGATGATGAAATGAAAAAATTTGGTGTTGAACTCTATTTTAAAGGAATGTAAATGCTTGAAGTAAACTCTACAAATGGCTGAGTTTAACACTTGGTTCGACACCGTCCTTGACAATGGTGTTAAAAATGATCGAATCTATTAAAGGAATAAAAAATTAGGCTCTTATCAAGACTCAAGGATTGGACATCCTATCGAGAAGATATCCCCCTCATAAAAAATCATTTAATTTATTAACCCAGGGATGTAGTACTTGAAATGGGTCAGCAAGATATATGCACCAAGAATTTTACTCAGGCCACGCTATGGTTGCAGGAAACAAATTTCTTGAAAGGGAAACTAGTCTATAGTTGAAGGAAACAAATTGCTTGAAAGGGAAACTAGCCTATAGCTATAGGAAATAAATACTGGAAAGAGAATGCAAAAATATAGGTGCTACAAGAATGCAAAGACTTGAAAACACAACTATAATGTCTCAATAGTTCTGCCGCTTTGGCTGCAGGAAGTAACAGACTATCCTGCAGCTTTGGCTGTAGGAACTGTATTAACACTAGAATTACAATAACAAGATGTAGGAAAATGAAACTACAGGCAAATTATTCTAACTAATACAGATTCCTCACCAAGTGGGCCCCCTTAGGTGAGTATCCAAACTCAATTATAGTGAGCTAAATATCAACACCTCATTTGCTATTGATTGAAATAGAAAGTACAAGATTCATATAAAAACTATAAAAAAATAGAGTGAAACTATATTCTTCTAACTGATAATGCCCTCCTTCTCATGCAGGAGTAGGTCTTATTTAAAGAAAATATCTAATTATCCTAACTTCTCACAATGTAAAAAAGGTAGTCATTTATTTGGAAAGCTATAAAACTGGAAAGTGGGAAAATAGAAGACATCCATGAAGAAGGAAATATATGTTACAACAGAGGAAGAACAGATCTAGCTTCCCACTTCTTCCTGGATTTCCTCAAAGGAACTCATAATTCTATGACTCGGTCTTTGCCCAGCTACTACCACCTTAGTGCTATTGGAATCGCCACTTCGATTTGCATTTACTTCGTTTGTGGTCGAGTCAGCTACAAGAACGGGTTGGGGTATCCACTGCATGGAACATTCACCTGGTCAACCCTTCTCTTGCTATTTATAATATGCACCTTAAATGTTAGATTCAAGATATCCAAGGAAATACTCCATCAAACACACATACATTCATTCATGTTAAAACAACAATTACTTATAAGAACATAACCATAAACTTTGCATAAGTAATATAACACTAATTTCCACGTGTTTGTATGTTTAAAATATTTTAAACCATAGCATATTTCTTAGTGGATGCATGCCACATAATAACATAAAGAGTATAGAGTTTTTAGAAAATATAATAGGAAATCATAAATAGGTACTGATAAAAACTCATCCTAGGGTCTCTAGAATAGGGCATATAAATGCCTCATTAGGAAGGAAATGTGTCTTCAAAGGAAAACTATTTATTTTGACCCCCATTTTTCAAGCTAAGGCAAATGTTTCAAAGTTCTTCAATCTCCCGAGAAAGGTGGCTATGGAGGGATTCATATGTGGCAATTCCCTTGTCAAAGGTAGAGGAAGGATAAGAAATGTGAGATGGATTGGGATTGTATATGACGTGTTGAGGTAGAATGGATGGGGATATGGTAGATAGATGTGATGTTATGGGATTGACTTTGTAAGTGGGTTATGATGAGAGATATGTGTAGCTAGGGGTTGGATTATTATGAGGCGTGTATGAGTTGGATTGATAGGTTAGCTGAGTTGGACGTATGATCAGGGTTTAATATGTGAAAGTCCTTAACCATTTTGTGAAACTAATCCATGTTCATGATTTTTAGATGAGGGGTTTGGATCGGATTAGAATGATGATGATGTGGTTAGATTGGATCAAGGATGAATGATGAGTTTGGATGAAGAAAAGTTGATGCTGATGTGGATTATGATGGATGATTAGGATGGGGATTGAGATGATGAATCAGACCTTGATTATATGGATTAGGCTAGACTGGTGATGATTAAGATAGAATAATAAGGATGAAACATGTCAAATGTGAGAGATGAACTTAGGACTAGGAGCAATAATTGGATTTTTTTTATTGTGAGGGAAGGGCCTCAAAGATGTTGGATGTGAGGGTAGGGCCTCAAGATTTTATTTGATGTTGATTATGAGGGCATGGCCTCAAGGTTGAATTTGATATGATTTTGATGATTTTTTTTTATAACCTTAGTGAAATAAGATCCTATAAAGCACAATGATTTGGGTATGGATGATATCTTTCTCCTACTTGGGATAGAATTATGTTCTCAAGAAAAATAGGATATGAATAATTAAACTAATCACTTAAGATAGACAATGTTATCAAGTAATAAGATCTAACTAGGGTCTTGATTAAGGATGGGGATATTAATGAGTCTTTGATAGAGTCAAAGTGGATGATAGTGCTCCTAAGTCAAAAGTTTGAAAGAATTTAATGAAATGTGAAAGACTAGATTGATGAAGGATTGATGAAATGATGGAGGAAAAGGTCTGATTTAGGAAAATTGACTTGATGGACCTCTAAGAAACTGAAAATGATGGATTTTGGAAGGGCTTGGTAAGTCATTGTTTTCAGGTGTAGACATTGATTCTTAGATGCATGCGTTGATCTGTGAAGACATGGGTTGTAGAGCAGAGATGATAATGTATGATTTTGACTGATTTTGGACTATTTTAGGTCAATTTTTCATTGGCAAGAACTAATTTTCAACATACATCAAAGGCATTGACTACACTAAGTATAAATTTACTCACATTTTGGGAATAACTGACAGTAATTGAAGGCACATGTTTGAAAATAGTCCTATAAGGGACAAAGAAACCTTGTAGGAGAAGCAATTGTAACTTAAGAAAATTTGATACAAATTTGAAAATTTTGATGTGTGTATGTTCAAGTGATTCTTTCAAGCTACTTATGTTTTTACGTGGTTTAACATAATGAAGATAGTACAAACAATAGCTACCTTAAGGAACTGGCTTCACGTGAAATATTATAGGCCCATTGCTTGGTAGTCCTTCAGCTCACACAATAGTGTCACCCTCGGAAGGGTGCCCATTCTTTTTCCTTTTTCTAAGTATTGTTATCATGCTACAAAGATCTCTTTTGCAAAAAATAACCTTGGGATACATATGATGGGAATATTGGGGGTGTATCTTCCCTCCCCATTGCACTATAATAAGTTACATTTTGTAGGTGAATCATGTAGGCTACTAATTTATGTTTTCTAGTAAGATTCACGGCGTCCCTACAATCAGTTTTTACGTGTGTGAGACACTTAAGTCTCTAGCAGACCACGTTGGCTCCTTAGGCACTATTGTCTCAATCTGAACTATTATCCACACACCACACCCAAACTTGGTGGGATTGAGACAAGTTTTTGTTCAGTGTCTCATCTTTATATCGACTGAGGTATTTACTGATTTGAGGTCGTCCTCTAAATGGGAAACACACCCTCTAGACAAGCCTCTCTAAAAGCTACATTAAGCTAAGATTTCTCTTCACCCAAGTTCCATGAAGGAGAGGGGAGAGGATATAAATATAGTTTAATTGTAGCATCACGCAAATTAAGGGATCTATCTAATGAAAAATAGCTCAAAAGAAGTGTTGAGAAACACTTCTTCAAACTCACCAAAAAGAGTTCATTTTCCAAATTGAACTTAATTAGAGAAACTAAGTGTGATTTACCTAAGTAAAAGACAAAATAGTATGGTTAAGCATGCAAGTTCAATTTATTTCCCACATATCAAGAAGGAAAGCATGTAAGAAAGGTGTGATTGTTTTTCCTTAATCCATTCAAAAGTTTGTGAAGCTCATTCCCTTATGCATCAAAGATTGGACATGGCTAATTTATTTAAGAAAGATGCATTCAAATACTAGTATTTAAAGCATACAAGTTCATTCCCAAAATCCATTAAAATCCAAGGAAACCTACATGACAATATTGGTAATCTTAAAGTCTTCAACCTTGAAATGCTGGAAAAAGACAAACATATTAGTAACACTCGAAACCAGCAAAGATAAATGTGTCAAGGCAGAGACAGAAGGTTACAATCAATAGTCCACTAGAATCACGCTTGAGACAATACGTTGATTCCTGAAATTTTACTAAGTCTAAAATTTCCTAAAAACCCTCAAAAACTAGAATCTTTATCTTAACTCCTATGAAGCTGAAACTACTCTCAAACATCCTGAAAGTATATACATAAAAATGTTACATTTTATGTATGGTCTGATGTTGAAATTGGCCTTTCAAGGACTAGAGAACACACAAGAATTCTCAACAAACCACTAAAAATATATCCATCTCCCAGAACTAGTTGGAAAATCAAACAGGGTGGAGACGACAATGACATGTCGCAGATGCCAATCTATGTAGATGCCAATCTGAGCAGACAAAAAAATCAGAGTGTAGACAAAAATCTAAGATCACAAACAAAAATATCAGAGTGCAGATGATAATCTCAGAGCTTAGACAACAATCTAAGAGCATAGATAATAATTTCAGAGTGCAAATGGCAATCTCAGAGCCTAGACCATAATTTTAGAGCACAGATGACAATCTCAGAGTGCAAAGGAGAATTTCAGAGCATAAATGACAATCTTAGAGCACAAACTACACTGTATAATCGTAGATGATGTTTCACAAATTTGGCGTGTGAATGGCGAGTTTTTGAAAATTGAAAAGATGTTTAGGGATGTGGGACCCACCATGCGTGCCAAAATTTTATATGATGAAAACCTACTTGTGTGGAAAATCCCATACATGCAAATGTTATTTGTAAATCGATCTAATCTACACATATTCATAAAGCTTATAACTACACAATAGCTTCCAACATAACCTCTGATGAGCCAAAAAAGTGCACTGAAAACTTATTGATTTTATCTTAGAGAGGAATGTGGGTGTGCTCTCCCAACATAAAATATAAATCCCACTATTAATTTCTTGTTTGAGGTGATTGATCCTACGATGCAAACTAATGGAAGTTGAAAATCTTGCAAACTACTATAAGAAAGTAGCTACAAGCTTTCAACCACAAGGATGAGAATATGAAACTACAAACTATGATGCAAGATTAAACTAACATGAACATGTATATTACTAAAATTATTTAAGAAATCTAGAACTAGTTGAGCATGATAACAATGCACTTCTAAATGATTAAAAACAAACTAGCATAGTAACTCTACAACAATGAATGATTGATGCAAAATGCAAAGAGAGATGCTCTATTTATAGATTTTTGGAGGGCTTGGATGAGGTGGATCTCATGTGGAATCCACATAGGATTCACATGGGATAAAGGGGTGTTAATGAAAAAGAGAGAGTTTCTCACACATGTGTAAGAAACTCTTGAAAATGATGTCTCAATTACAAGTATAAGAGGGTGGGAGACCCAAAGTGAGTCACATGTTGAGAATCTTCCAAAGAGAAAAGGGGAGACAAGATGCAACAAAAAAACTTGGGATATTTTAGGAAAAGGGAATGGACAACTCCCATAGGAGGGGTGTTCACACATGTGTGAGCGCCATTAGGAGGTTAATTGTTGTAGGAATTAAAAAATAAGTTTAATTAATCTAAGATTAATTAGAGGAGTAGGCTTAGGGGGGATAGTGATGGGTATAGATTAGGAAACTAGGCTAGATTTAGGATTAATCTAAATTAGATTTAGATTAATCATAGCTTAGTAGAATATTAGAATGTGGAGGGAACAAATTAATTAAAATTTATTTAAAGGGGGATTTTGTGGAAAATCATATATTAAATGTAAATTTAATATATTAGGGAAGGGTATTTAAACTAAATTTAGATACCACTGAATAATGAATTAATTTAATTAAATCAATAGATGATTATAACAAAAATAGTTAATTAACTAGAATTAACTATAATGTTAAGAGAATATTAATTAAATTAATATAAGTGTGCAATGATAATTCTAGACGTCTACATGTTGCCCCTCTTTGATGTGGCGTCGAGGATGATGTTGCATCAAAGAAATAAGAAAATAAGATGCCCCAGTGAGAAAAGTAATTCTGATGGGAGATTATGCCCCCTTGATAAAATAAAAGAAAAAATGCCCCAATCAGGATGGGGGAATAATGAATAAATAGGATCCTCAGAATGCAGATTGCAAGAATGCTAAGTGAGCCTAACTATATAATTTTTTTGGGATTATTGTGTTAATATCAGAGAGAACACCCTAGTTTGATTTTGCAAGAGGAGGTATGCATCACATGTTAGACAACGTGGATGACATGGTTCCTTTTCATGGACTAGACTCTTAGACAAACAAGGTACATTTAGGAGCGTAGATGTAGATCAACAATCATAGTGGAACTAATGCAGTGTCACTCATGAGGAAGCCATAGTACACCCAAGTCTTAACTAGGTACTTGGTGGAAGTGTACAAGACCCTACCCCCAATGAGGCATATATAACCATAACTTCATGATCAACAAAGATGCACTAAAGTACCCACAAACAAATCATTCCACAAATCACATGTATTTCAATATACACCATCCAAGATACACCAAGATATTGAAGATCGAGGCAATTGCGAGTAGGGTCTACTGAAACACAAAGATAAAATCAACAAAAAAAGTATCAGGACCAAGTAGCCATTCATTCCAAATTTCTTACCATGAACATGATTATGTGATGGAGGATTGATAAGTTGCTGCTGGAAGGATGCATCCTGACAGGGAAAGATTGATTGATGTCAAAACGGGCATTCGCTGACAATAGCTATGAAATGAACAAGGTACTTAGAAAGTTGATCTCTGAATTGATTTGATAAAACACATATGGTCAAAGTTTCTAGGAAAAGCTTAGTGTGATGGGGTTAAGCTCAGTTTGATGGGATAAAGATAAGTTTGATAGGATTAGAATGGGTAGAATAACATGTGATTAGATGATGAAGGAGGAACTTGATTGGATAAAATGAGATGGGAGGATAATATGGATTGAATAGGATGGAAGAAAGATAAATTGATTTGATTAAAAGATAAATAGTTTTGATATGAAAGTATTGGATGCATAAATAGAATGGATTGGGTCCAATGGAAATGGAGAACCAAGGTATGGTAAAGGAAAGGGAGATGGAGAGATTTTATGGATGAAAGATAGAGGGATGGAATGGATGCTTGATGGGACTTGGAGGATTAAAATATGGTAAAAGGGTAGATGAGGATCCAAAGACCATGTTGCAAAGGAGGTAAAATGCCCTACACTAAATGTAGTAAAAATGAAGGATTGGAAATATGGAGGATGACAATGTATGAGATGAAAAGATGGTGTGTAATGGATACTCATGGAGAAATGAAGGCTTGCATTGTCCAAAGCATGCATGGATATTTTAGTATTTTATTGCCTCTAGTTTTGATCAAGAGAAAAGGTATGAAAGTGGAAGGTGGATGGATAAGGGATATGAGATGGAGGGTATGAACGAAATAGGATAATGGATAATGATATGGAGGATATGGATGGAATAGGATAATAAAGACCAAAGAGATGGGAAATGAAGATGGATTTATATAGGATTATGGATGAAGGATGGAGGAAATAATTAGGACAAGGACTATGAGATGGAGGATATGGATAGGATGTCGAAATCAAATATGGATAAAGCAGGTGGATTTATATAGGGTAACGGATAAGGGAGATTAAGGGGGGTGGATGGAGGGGTTGGATATGATAGTCAAGATCAAATATGGGATAAGGATGATGTACTAAGATAGGATGATGGATGACAGATGATGGATAGAGAATTTGGAAGATATGTATGGTAGTGTAGTATGGATGAAGCTTACCCCCAAGTATAGAGTGAAAGGGGGTGAGGATAAGTGAACATATAGATAAGTGGATTTGGAAGAAAATGGATTTTTCATAGGAATATGGTGGAAGGACTCAAGCATCTAATCCCATGGATGGTATTCCTTGATAGTTATTTTTTTATGTATCTAGGAATTTTGAATATATGCTCATAAATGTTGGTATAATAGTGGGAGGGGAGATGAAATGGATAGGGGAATGGAGGATAGGGATTTATGCAAAAGATTGGATTAATGGGGTGGAATTGTGGGGAAGGATTGGTGGATAATGGATGGGAGGTTGGAAGATTTGTGTATAAAAGGATGAAGTAGTTGGAAAGATCATCATTGTCACACACCTTGAAGGGTGGTGGAGTATTGGAGGAGGATATTACGAATGAGATGGAAGAGAAGATGTGGATTTTGGGAATATAAGGACCTAAAATAGAGGAGGGAGATGATGGACTTAGGATAGTGGATTTGGGTGCATAAGGACCCAAAATAGATTTGGAGGATGGGAGATTATTAAATGGAGGATTGAAATACTTATGAGTGCGGGAAATTTTTTGATTAGCAAGGTTGGATGCCAATTTTGATTTTTCTTTGAGAGTAATTTCTTCAATGAGTATCTTGGGAATCCACATGATTTTTGAACTTTTCTTTTTGGGCCTTTGTGGCCTTTTGAATTTTTCTTTCTTTTGGATCATATTTATCTTTTCTTGAAAATGTCTTTTAGATGGGACATATTGATCCTTGGATTTTTGGATTTATGTATTTTAGCTTTGACATCCAATTTGCTTCCATTAGCCATGGTATGGGTGAATATGGATAAATGGTATGTAGAGTTTGTGGATGAAATAATAGATGGTGAATATTGGAAGGAATTCAAGGAAGTGTGCCTTTGTTAATCTTTCTTATGGAAGTGAGGTGATGGAGTGGTGGACTTGGATATGGTGGATGGATGTATGTAAGGACCCAAAATGAATGGAAGGGATGGAGGTTTTGGATTTGGTACACAAGGACCCAAAATGGACGTGGATGTGGAAGGAATAGATTTTTGGATATAAGGGCCCAAAATGGATATGGAGGGATTTCATATTTGAAAGGGGTGGAAGGATTACCAACATCTTGAGACATTATTTTTAAAATGGGATGATTATAAATTTTAACACAAGATGTGAATCCTTGTGAACGGGGAGGAGAGGTGGAAGGAATGATAGCCTCTTGAAGGAAGCCATGTTGGATAGAGGTGGAGGAGCCAAGATTAGATGTATGAGGTTCATGGATGGATTGGATAGGTGTGATAGAATTTCATGGAGGATTAGGATCATGTAGAGGATTGGAATTATGAGGGGGATAATAGGAGTTTTATATGGATTGGGATCATGACATGGATATGAAGGGGTACTTTGATCTTGAATTTTGAGAGGATTATGTATTGGAGTGGAAGAGATGGTAGGATCTTGAGATGAAAGGGGATCATGCAATGGGGTGGAGGAGATGGAGTCATGATATGTATTAATTTGATCTTTACATGAAGGGGGATTAGTGGATTGGATACATGGAATATCTTCTTGAAGTGGCGGGTAAGTGGAGATTAAGTCTTGAGATGGAGAGGAATCATTAATGGGTGGAATGCAAGGGATGTCAAAGATATCATGATATGGGTTAAGGAGGATAAGTGGATCTTGATATGGAAGGAGGGGATCTTCATATGGAAATATTCAATAAGATGGATAAGTGTCATAAGATGGAGGGATGTTTAGATCTACAGGAGAAGAGGAATCTATATTAGCATGCTTTGGAACAAGGTCTTGACATATTTGGAATTTTGAGGGTGATGCAGTGAAGGAGGTGGAAGCTTTAATTTGGGTGGATGGAGGGATGGAAGAATCATGAGACTTAGGATATTTAGGTATGTCTTCATTTGTAGGGGATGGAGGTGGGTGCATGGCTTGGGATTATTGGACACCTTGATTTGGGGATTTATACTTCTTTGTTAGTACTTGGATCCAGTAAATAGAAAATTTATTGCAAGATGGGGATGATGTGGGCTTTAGAGGATTAGGATTTTGGTTTTGGACACTAAGCTCAAAATGTGGGGGATTAGGTGGAGAATTTGTTAGAGTAATAAAGTGATTCCACTTATTAATTAAATCATATTGATTTAATTATTAAGTCACTTATTATCTCTCTTTTACTTAAGCTAAACTTTAGGCATTTAATAATTAATTCTTTTATTAATTATTATTATGCAACCTAGATTTTCCCTTTAGGGTTTCGGTATCCTTTTATAAGGATTCCCTCTTTGTAAATTAAAATTCGATGGTTATTAATTAATTGAGGATGTTATTGCATTAAGAGTTTTTTCTCCATTATTTGCACAAGATGTTTCCTCTTCCATCAATC
>MU228212.1:803594-817919 GCA_018584345.1 Thuja plicata
ATTCCACTTATTAATTAAATCATATTGATTTAATTATTAAGTCACTTATTATCTCTCTTTTACTTAAGCTAAACTTTAGGCATTTAATAATTAATTCTTTTATTAATTATTATTATGCAACCTATATTTTCCCTTTAGGGTTTCGGTATCCTTTTATAAGGATTCCCTCTTTGTAAATTAAAATTCGATGGTTATTAATTAATTGAGGATGTTATTGCATTAAGAGTTTTTTCTCCATTATTTGCACAAGATGTTTCCTCTTCCATCAATCTGTGATTTTTGGCCTCCATAGATTTTTTGCTTCTCTCTTTCTGTGACAGGTTTGCATGCAGGTGATTCTTGGGAGTTGTGGGTTGATAGTTTTCATCAACTCCAATAGAATTGGGATTGGATGGGAGAGGGGGATTATTAATTAAGCCATAATATGGAGGGATGTTTAGATATAGACGAGAAGAGGAATCCATATTAGCATGATTTGGAACAAGGTCTCGACATGTTTGGACTTGTGAGGGTGATGTGGTAAAGGAGGTGGAAGCTTCAACTTGGGTGTATGGAGGGATGGAAGCCTCATGAGACTTAGGATATTTAGGTATGTCTTCATTCGGAGGGGATGGAGGTGGGTGCATGACATGGAATTATTGGTCAACTTGATTTGGGGATTTATACTTCTCTGCTAGTCCTTGGATCCAGTAAATGGAAAAGTTATTGCAAGATGGGGATGATGTGAGTTTTGGAGAATTAGGATTATGGTTTTGAACATTAAGCTCAAAATGTGGGGGATTAGGTGGAGGACTGGGATTGGATGGGAGAGGGGGATTATTAATTTGGTGAAAGGGGGAAGGACATATGTCTTCAAAGGAAAACTATTTATTTTGACCCCCATTTTTCAAGATAAGGAAAATGTTTTGAATTTATTCAATCTCCTGGGAAAGGTGGCTATGGAGGGATTCATATGTGGTAGCTCCCTTGTCAAAGGTAGAGGAAGGATAAGAAATATAAGATGAATTAGGATTGTATATGACGTGTTGAGGTAGAATGGGGGGATATCGTAGATATATGTGATGTTATGGGATTGACTTGGTAAGTGGGTTATGATGAGAGACATGAGTAGTTAGGGGTTGGATTATTATAAGGCATGTATGAGTTGGATTGATGGGTTAGTTGAGTTGTAGGTATGATTTGAGGATCAAGGTTTAGCATTTGAAAGTCCTCAACCATTTTTTGAAATCAATCCATGTTCATGATGTTTAGATGAGGGTTTTGGATTGGATTAGAATGATGATGAAGTGATTAGATTGGATCAAGGATGAATGATGAGATTGGATGAAAAAAATTTGACGATGATGTGGATAATGATGGATGATTAGGATGGGGATTGAGATGATGAATAGACCTTGATTAGATGGATTAGGATAGGTTGGGGATGATTAAGATAGAATAATGAGCATGAAAGATGTCAAATGTGAGAGATGGACTTAGGACTAGGAGTAATACTTGGATTTTTTTATTGTGAGGGCAGGGCCTCAAATATGTTGGATTTGTTGTTTCATGTGAGGGTAGGGTCTCAAGAGTTGATTTGTATGTTGAATTTGAGGGCATGGCCTCAGGGTTGAATTTGATATGATTTTCATGATTTGATGAAGTTTTTGGATAACCTTAGTAAAATAAGATCCTATAAAGCACAATGATTTGGATATGGATGACATATTTCTCCTACTTGAGATAGACTTATTATCTCAAGAAAAATAGGATATGACTAATTAAACTAATCACTTAAGATAGCCAATGTTCTCAAGAAATAAGATCTAACTAGTGTCCTGATTAAGGATGAGGATCTTAATGACACTTTGATACAGTCCAAGTGGATGATAGTGCTCCTAAGAAAAAAGTTTGGAAGAATTTAATGAAATGTGAAAGACTAGATTGATGAAGGATCGACTAAATGACGCAGGAAAAGGTCTGATTTAGGAAAATTGACTTGATGGACCTCTAAGAAACTGAAAATCATGGATTTTGGAAGAGCTTGGTAAGTCATTGTTTTTAGGTGTAGACATTGATTCTCAGACATAGATGTTGATCTACGAAGATGTGGGTTGCAGGTCGGAGATGACGATGTAAGATTTTAACTACTTTTTGACTATTTTGGGTTAATTTGTTCATTGGCAAGAACTAATTTTCAACATACATCAAATTCATTCAATACACTAAGTATACATTGACTCAGATTTTGGGCATAACTGATAGTTATTGAAGACACACGTTTGAAAATAGTCCTGCAAGGGACAAAGAAACCTTGCAAGAGACAAGAAATTGGCACTTTGGGGAATTTGATACAAATTTGAAAATTTTGATGTGTGTATGTTCAAGTGACTCTTTCAAGCTAATTATGTTTTTATGTGAATTAACACAATGAAGACAATACAAACAATAGCTACCTTAAGGAATTGGCTTCGCATGAAATATTATATGCCCATTTCTTGGTACTCCTTCTGCTCACACAATAGTGTCACACCCAGAAGGGTGCCCATATTTTTTTAGAATTAACCAATTTCATTCAAATCTCCCCAAAACACTTCTAATGCCATGTAAAGTAAATCTCCCCTCTACTCTAAAATGGACCAAAAATGTGGCAACACTCCTAAAAAATTCTACCATCTCAAAACAAGAAGTTAGCTCAAGATGAAGAAATTCCTTCAACCTCCCTTTCACCTTCTTACACATTTTACTTGAATTACATATGAACCATTGAAATATCTATCAAGTTTAGCATGAGTGGCCTCAAAAAACAAAAACAAAAAAAGTGATACACATGTGATCATAATTAAAAATGAGAAAGTAGATGTTAGATTTAATTGACAACATACCCTTAAAATTATTCTTCAAATATAAAAAAAAATCTAATAATATACTATTTTTTTCTTTACAAAACATATATCTCATATATATTCATAAAAAAAACACAATTATGGGATGTGAACGTTACACCTTTATATGATTTTTACATTATTTTTGAAGACACTACAAAATAAACAGAAATGAAAAAAATTCCAATTTGTTTTTCCATATTAAATATTTTTCCATCATCCCAATGTCTCTTTCTCATCAAAACTCCTTTATTTCTCTAGGATAAAATACATTTTGTGCCTTTTTTCAATGATTCCAATAAGGAAGGATTTCTAGAGAAGTGGATAACCAATGTGATGATCCCTCTCATTATAAGTGGTGATATAAAAAACTCATCCAACTACAACACATTTATGTTCAATCCCCTTGATAAGCTCTTAGGGAGAATAATAAAAAGAAGAATCAATAATTGGGTAGAAAATGAGGGCAAAAGAGCAAAGATGTTGGCAGGATTTAGTCCTAGACACTCTACTATTCATCACTACATCACCCTTAGGCACTTTATTGAAATTTTTTGGTACAATCAAGGTGAGGCAACTTATTGATGTTTTGCAGAATTAAAGAAATATTTTGACATGACACCTAGAGATGAACTATGGAACATAATTGAAGAATAGGCATCACACGTGTATTTTGAGTAGTTGTACATAGACTACATCAGAAGTTTAGAGCTAAAATTAGAACTAGTGAAGGAATGCGTTGGAATAATGGAATGGTGTGTACTAAGAGGGGAGGGGTGACTCAGTACCCTTAAAAATGTTATCTCTTTATCCTTTAGTAATATGTTCTTGTATTACCGACCATTGATGCTTTTCTATCTTATGCATGTAATATCAAAACATAAACTTAAATGCATGTAAACATTCATAGAAACATTCATGAAATGTAAGTACACATGACACAAGAATTGGTAAAGTAGAAAACCCCTATTAGAAGGTAAAAAATGCGGTGGGGATGAAACCCACAAAGCTTCACTATCTGCAGAATGGAAGGTGTAGGTTAAGGCTACAAGTGTGATCACTTCTGATGATCTTACCCTGTTAGGAGTAACATTTGAGACTTGTTAAGGTCTACTCTGTTAAGAGATTTAGCTACACTATTAAGTGTGCACTCAGTTAAGAGATTTACATAAAGACTGTTAAGTCCACCTTCATAAAGGATTTCTTCTATTTGCTACAATTGTTAGAGAGTAGTCAAAATTACTTGTTGACCTGATAGTATGCAATCCTAAATTGTTGAATACAGATCCTTTAAGTTCACATGTATATGTATCACCTATAGTGATTGATTAATACCTATGTTCTACTCGGTAGCCTTGAATCTTGTTCTTCATAATTGATTTCATCTTTTGATGTCCTTCTGCATAAAACTCTCTATTTGATCCATATATGTCTTTTGCAGCTACAATCATCAATGTCTGATTGATTTCTACATCTATTTATACAATGTATTTGACCTATTTTAGTTTCACACTTTACAATGAAAACTCTATGATCAAAGGTTTACATCTTGACCTTGATCTCCTAGTTTTCATGTTTACAATCAATTAGACTTATTAAAACAATTACATATTCTTTACTTGTCCCTCAAGAAATAGTTTTAAAGATAAGCTTTAAAGCTAATTATAAAACTCAAGCGTTTTATCTAACTTGTAAATCAGATCCACATTTCTCAGAAATAAAAATGTCTCTCGGTAGACTGGTGCTCGGGTTGCTCTGTAGTCTATGCTCAGTGTTGTCTTTGAACTTTCTGTGGGTTTTCTCTCTAAACTTTGTTATCGATTTACACTATAAATTGTCTGTTGGTGATAGATTTTTGGTTACCTCTGTGAATTGTTGTGTCGGTTTGCACTATAAACTTGTCTTTTGGTGACCATGTTACTGACAGTTCAAAAACATTTTCCTTTGTATACTAATGACAATATATGATCATCAATCTCCCCCTTTGGCATTAGTATCAAAAACTGATATGTGCAAAACTGAAATGTTCAATATATACACCAAAATGTTTTACCTTGTCAATATGACTCCCCCTATGTGCATGCCTCAATGTAGTGTATGTACCTGATACATTTTCCTCAACACATATCCCTGTCACCTTATCATTTCCCTTTGTATCATATCATTTCCCCCCTTTTTTGAAAATGATGACAAAGGTGTAATAATTACAATTTGTCAAAAATGTGGGAATGGGATTTCTTTAGGTCCTCCATCGTCTTCTCCCATTTCTCCTTGAGGTGTTCTAGGGCCATGTGCTCCAATGTTATCCTAGCATGCATTTCATAGATATTGTCGGTGATAGACATCTCCGGGGTGACAATTAGTGTTTTTGCCAAAGTCATGTGTTGTTGCTAGTAGTAGAGCTTGGAGCTCCATTACCTCATCTCAGATTTTGGATTCTACCTCTTGAATCTCAAGTCTCAACCATTTAGATTCTGCAAGCTTCTCATAATGCATTGTCATTCATTGTCAGATCTTCTGCACTAGCATTAAGATCTACATCTATCTTATCAATCTTTTCACTATGCTCATTAGTGAATTTCTCTATGGTGCATAAGTTATGAACTAAGATTATAACTTTTGAAATAATTGGTTCTAATGTATTGACCAGTTCAGATAGCTTTACCTTGTTCTCTTCCACTTCTTGGCTGATTTTCTCTATTAATTTGTATTGGTACTTCTTCTCTACATGTTCTTTTATCACCTTGTCAGCTTCCACATTTTGTGATATAATGACCTTGGTGAGAACTGCTAATTAATCAAGTATTGGGGCACTTTGATCAATTTTGGTGTTAGGTACAATCTGAAATAGTATATCCTTTTTAGTTTCTAGTACCTATGTGTCCTTGTGCTCCTTTTTGATCTTATCTTGTATAGATTTCCTTTTACAAAGTTTTGCATACTTTGTAAGTGACTCAGGATCCAATGTTCTCGGGTCACAGGTAGGTATTTCTAAAATCTCATCCAAGGTGACTGGATTTTTATTCTTCTTCTTATTCTTCTTCTTTGAAATTATGCTGGAAGTAGGGGAATGTAGAACTATGGTGAGTTCATGCTCTTTTTCTTGCTTTGGTGATTGTATGGGAGGTGTGGTGCATGTTGGTTGCTGCTCGGTATTCACCTGTTGGTTGGTAATGGACATCTCCACATCAACCTTGTCTGATTCAAGAACCTATTCACCTTTGGTGTTCTTTTTAGTTGCATCACCTTGTTTCTCCTCTTCACTTGTATCTTTGTCCTGCTCTTTGCTATGATATTTTCTCTTTAATTTCTTTGTGAAAGAATGAGATTTCCGTCTCCCTTTTATAGACGATGCCTTAAGTGGTGCAATAAATGCTTTATCTATTTCTTGGTGGTCAAAGACAGAGTCTCTCAGGTAACACACAAAATTTTTGGCTCAGTGATTACTAACTTCTCGGGTTAAGTGACAATTTAGTTGCACTTTTCACTTGTTTACCGACGATGCTCGGTATGAAGCGAAGACTTCATCATCTTTTTACATGATTATTGACAATGCTCGGTTTACATTAACAACTTGGAATTTGTATGTATACACTGATGCTTCTCAGTATGTATTGACCGACGAGATTGGATTCACAAATTCATAACAAGTAATACCATAGTGCATCTCTATTCATGATAATTTGTCATATTATCAATGTATATTGGAACTGATATAAAATATAGCTTTGTATAGTACAGTTCCATACTTACTTGTTTTCTTAGGTGGGGGTGGTGATGTCACCAGATCCATTGGATGAGGTGTCACCAACTCTGGTGCTTGGTCCAACATTGTCATTATTTGTAGCTTTCCTCCACACTTGATTTCTCATTCTCCTGATATCTTCAATAGTATTCCCATTAGAAAAAGTTCTTGTCTCTGTCACTCGGTCTCTACAATCCTTGCTTAGATGATCGACCTTATGATAGTGTAAGGATGCCATTCTAAAGTTAGTTCAATTCCTAGTCTTTCTTATCCATTTCATCATGCAGTTTGTAGCTATGTATCCATATCTCCCACATGTTGTGCAATTTACCCACATTTTGTAATCCCAAATATATGAGTTACCGACTCTTCTCGATTGATAAGCATTTTCTTTTTCTTTTGGCTTCCATGTTTTCTTTTTCTTTTTCCTGCATTCATTAGATGTGTGCCCATGCATTTTGCAAGTAGAGAAATATTTTTCCATTTAGGATTCCTTCTTTGGCTGTTTCACCTTAGATATGCATTCATATGCTTTATGTCCATGCTTTTTACAGTTATAACAATTTCCTATGAATGTAGATGTGGATTTAGGAATACCTTTACCTTTGCTTCTACAAACATTTGAAGTGTGGCCTGGTTTCCCACAGTGATTGTATGACTGCTTCCTTGGTCTTGGATTTGTGTAGACATATTTTTTATCATCTTGGTTTGATGATTCTCCATGCTTGATATAAACTAGACCGGTATTGTTGTTGACTATATTCTTTGTCCATTCAGAAAATCATCCATTATTTTGGTACTCTCTTCATCTTTCTTGATCATATCATTGTGCTATTGTTGAATCCTTACTTTATGCTTCAGTCTCTCATTTTCTTCTTTTAGCTCACCGATAGCTTCCAATTTCCCATTGAGTTCTTTGTTTAGTCGGGTTGCCTCATGACTCAAGAAATTTTTGATTGGTGATCTCATGATGATTTTCAATAAGTCTCTCTCTCTCTCTCTCTCTCTCTCTCTCTCTCTCTCTCTCTCTCTCTCTTATCTNTTTCAATATGTCTCTCTCTCTCTCTCTCTCTCTCTCTCTCTCTCTCTCTCTCTCTCTCTCTTATCTTTTCAGTGATCTTCCTCCTGTCATCAATCGCTAATGTTCTTTCTTCTTCAGCTTGTCTAGCATTATTCATAACATCAATCATCCTTGCCACCTCTGTCTCTTGACCAATTTGTAGTATCTTTACTTTCTCAATAAGATGTTGATTGATTTCATTAACACTTGTAATGCTTCCTTCTGATGTATCATATGTATTACTAGATGTAGATCCTGATGACTCAAATAAATCAAGTATCTCTTCTTCATGATAGTCTGTTTCAATGTAGCAAGATTCCATATCTTTTCTTTCATCCAGTAGCTCTCTCATCTTGACTCTTTATTCTTTGTATTTCTCATAGAATATTTGTATCTCTAACTTCTAATTCTCAATATTCTTGTCAAGCTTATACCTTTCCATTGTATGATCTTTTCTCTCAAGTGATTTAAAATTTTCCATCTAAGAGATCTAGCTCTGATACCAATTATTGGAATAATTGAATGGTGTGTACTGAGAGTGGAGGGGTGAATCAATACCCTTAAAATGTCTATCTCTTTATATCCTTTAGTAATATGTTCTTGTATTACCGACCATTGATTCTTTTCTATCTTATGCATGTAATATCAAAACATAAACTTAATTGCATGTAAACATTCATAGAAATTGTTATCCAAAATCTAATCATACAAAAAAATAGGCACTAAAAGAGAAATTTGCATGTACATGTTATCATTTTAACACTATCTTATAGGTTTTGATGATTTGCATTCACTTACTACATTTATTATCATATTTTCATTTTATGTACTCTAAGTATTGATCAAATTATTACAAATTCAAATTCATCATTGATCATTACATTGTGCATTCATAAGAATGTAGTACAAATTTCCTTTGATTCATATTTCATGTTTCAATAAACATAGTACATTGCAAATGAAAATTAAAAAATGAGGTATGGAATAGGGGTCCCATGCATTGCCTTGTGTGTGTATCTTGTTTCTGCTGGTAGCCCTGTCAGGTCTTCATCTGCATCTAGGTCACTCCCGAGTCTCCATCATCATTCAGATCCTTAGGGAAAATATCTACATGAAAGAAGGAAAAAGAACAATGGTTAGATCCTGACGGATCTAAGCAATGCAAGAGAAACCATTACATACATCAGCTATCTATTTTTATCTGCATATCAATCTGAAATAATAAATGTAACAAGAAAACATAAACCAACACTCACTATAAGGTAGTGTTAAAGGGACGTGTTTTGAAACATGAAACCTTTCACTTCTAATGTCTATTGTGGTGTATGTTTTCATTTTTGAACAGTCATGAAACTGAATGAAAGGGACTTAGTATGTTTCCGAACTGAGAAAGTTTTTTCAGAATATGTTCCATATTGATATTGCATGAAGTTAACAAGTTATTTTGCAGATAACAGCTGACTGGTTCATACTTTCAGTCATTTTTCAAGATGCAGAACAAGCTGGTTTCCCGTGCCGAGTTGCTACAGGAAGTTCTAGGTTGCTGATCTTCAGAGGAATCAAATTGTTTCACCAAAAAGAGATGCTGATTTCATCATTAACAGAGTACATTTTCAAAAAAAACTTTCAATGACTTAATGCTGAATATTTTCAAGTGCTTCAAGATATCATCATAATTTGAATGTTTATAGTTTTCTATGACTGAGTGTCATGAACCCGTGTTCGAACCTTAATCATTAACATTATGTCATTTTTAAGTGTCATGAGCCCGTGCTCGAACTTCATTAACAAATGATAAACATTTATCCTATTGTACTTCATATTACAAATTGCAAAGTTCAGTGTCAGAAGGAAATATGTACAGTAAATTGAGCTACAGGAGCTTCAATAATGCTGGTGTTATTAATTTCAGAATGTCAACTGATCACATTTTGATAGTACTTGTTAGAAATCAGAAAACTGGTTCATATACAAAATTTATGACAAGAGACATGTCAGATTTATAAATGCCGAAATGTGGATCAAATTCTGAAATTTGAACTCAAGTTCAAAAATGTGCTTATGCTAAAGAATAAAATGAGGTATTGTTGTTATAGTGCATTTTGGAATTCATGTTTTTATGAAATTTCAGTATCTTGTATCAGTTATGCAAACAGTGAATACAATGAGAGCTGGAACAACAGTTAAGAAGAATGAGTAGCATAACAAAGTTGGAGTTTATGCTCGTTTCATTTTACAAGGATGATATATGCTACCAAGTTCTTCAATATATTTTAATGCCAAGTAATGGATAGCTGGAGGAACAATGACAATTAATGTTTCTAACTCCAGCACATTTCTTTGTAACTGAGGACATATTGACAAAGCTTTTTATTAAGAACAGAGGGTGCAAGAATAGGAACGATAGTCCCTGTCATGATTGTGAGTGCATTTTTAAGATAATAGTGCACGTTTTTGAGAAAATAGTGAGTTTCCTCAAACATTTTTCGTGGGGTTCATAGACAGCATGTTTGAGTATGTTGAGAGCCTAATCTTATGTAAAAGGAGGAAAACAAACAGTAAAGGCTATTTGAAAGAAGACACGTTTTACTGCAGATTCTCATATATTCAAATGCAAAGGTGAAACAAAGAGTTTCTAACTCTAGACTAGAGGATTCAAGCCCGACAATAACAAAGACAGCAAGTTCAACCGTGAATCAAACTCATTGTTAATCAGCAAGTATAGATTCAAACCCAGAAATAACAGACAGTATGATTTCAACAAAAAACATTTTTGAAAATCTGTAGGTACATGTTCAGATGCGACATCTTTTTTGCAAAAACAAACAGTAAACTTTCAGTCAAAGAAGTGAACATTATTTGTGCATTAACATGAGCATTCATTGAAAAGTGTAACTGAGAGTTT
The DNA here is from genome assembly GCA_018584345.1 of Thuja plicata. Classification (NCBI taxonomy): domain Eukaryota; kingdom Viridiplantae; phylum Streptophyta; class Pinopsida; order Cupressales; family Cupressaceae; genus Thuja; species Thuja plicata. Next base: position 814,169 of record MU228212.1, read on the forward strand.
TGAAATCTTTAAAATTTATTTTGGCAAGAAAGAAATAACAAAGGTTCAAAAGGAAGACTTACAGTTCCATTAAGAGAAACTGAGTCTCTTGTATTGATTAGCAAAGGCCCATGTATCTGAACCGAAATCTTTGGCAAGCATCGAGTTCTTCAAACACTTTGAGCATATTTCCAGCTAGGGTTTCAACCCTCATGTTTGGCAAAAGAAACAACATAAAATGCCCCAAATGAAACAATAAAACTATTTGAGGTCCGCGAGGAGTGAGTGTCTGATAGAATATTCAATGCGACTGTAGAGAACAATGCCACCTTGCACTTTGAAGACCACAACAAAATATCATCTTTCCTTTCCATACGTTCCCACATGTGTAATGGCAAGTGGTGGTAGTCTTATCGACTCTCCATTTTGCATAGGTTAGGGGATGTATAGCTTAGGTTGATTTATATTTAGTTTTGATATTAGTAAATATTAAAATCTCTTAATATTTATTTATTTTAAAATGAATATGGCATTATGATGTAAAAGGGATTAACTAAATCCCTTATTTAAAAGCCATTTTTTATTAAAGAGACAATTAAAAATTTTGGCATTACATTGTAAAAGGAATTTTTATTCCTTATTTTTAGCCAAAATTAGGGGAAGATGGTTTTCTTTTTGTAGGTGGCATATCGGCTAAATTTTTGGCATAAATTATGGCCAAATTAGAGCAATTTGGTAGGGGTTTTTGCATTCCGAGATTAGGGTTTCTGAGCTCTCTTAAGGAAGGGAGATAGCCTTTTTTGAGGGTTGCATGTATGGGGAAAGAGGGCATTTTAGTGAATATATTGTTCCTAGATGTTTTTCAGGCCACTTTTGTAACCATTTTTGCAGAAATTGTGAAGGAAATATTCCAGATTACAGGTCATTTTTGTGTTCAGATCATTAGTGCCTTTCCATCTTCTTTAGTAAGTGTTAATAATTCTGGTTTTGATTTTGGATGTGAATATCTTACTGTTCCTTCCAGATTAATAAATCTGATTGATCAAACCTTATTTGAGAAACATATGTTTTTAAGTGTTGAATTATTTGTGGTTGAACCCTGATTATCAAATTCATTAGCCTATATGATGAAAAGTGTTCCAATCATCTGAAATTCATTGTGAACTAGATCTGGAGTTGTTGTTTTCTTTTGAGATTTCTGAATCATTCATTGGTGTATCACCTTTATTTTCTAAGTTTTATAATTCCTTCTCCCTTTTCCCATCAAGTTATTCAGGTTAGTAAAGTGATATCCAATTTTATAGGAGCCGGCCTAGAATCCGGAGATTCCTTTCCAATCATAGTCCACCCATAGCTAGGAAAGGTTTCCATTGTCAGTTAGAATTGTTGTTAGCCTTTTTGCCTGATAAAGGTAACAATTTTAATCCTGAACAGTTTTTGGCATGCCCGGTGGGACAGAACTGCTTCCCAGTTCTGAGCTGTTTGATGTGTATTGATTTCAAATTTTTGGCTACAGCTCTAAGTGTAAATTTTGATGAGCAGAACTCCTACCAGAGAAAATAAAGAAGGGTTTTTTTATCAAGAATTGCAGTCAAGCAGAAGAGGTGGAAGATCAACCAGAGGTGGAAGAGAATTTCATGATCCCAGAGGTATCTCATTGAATTCAAGTTTCTCATCATTTGAAAATCCTGTTTTTGAACAGAAAGCTATAGATTCAGAGGGACTTGAGGTTATCATTGAAGAGATTAATCTTCTAGAGGATCTAGATATAAATCATACTGGGTCTGATTTTCAAAGTTTTGAAGGTTTATCTATTAACCATTCTGTTCCTGAAGCTTCTACAAGTGGTGCTGTCATAACACCTCAACATCTGAAAACCTATCAAAGGAAGGTGGTACAGCCTCCTCCTGTTTTAAAAACTTTTCAAAGACAACAACAACTGATGGCTAGAAATTTTCCATTTGTCACTTTTGATCAAGGCAGTCCTTTAAGGATTGCAAATCACAATAATATTCCAGTAGCTGCATTAAAGGGATTGCCCACATTTAATGGAGAAGGTCCTGTAACAGCAATTGAACATATCCAGGATGTTGCAACCTTGTGTAATGTGCATCATATCACTGATGAAGATGTAGCTTTGAAGCTATTGGCAGCATCACTCAAGGGCAAGGTTCTTGACTGGTTTAGGACTCTCCCGGTGAATTCTATTGCTACCTGGGATGTTTTGGGTGAGAGGTTGTCAAAATTATTTGAAGACAAGTCTGATAATCTATCTCTTGTGGAGCAATTAACGACAATCAAGAGATCTCCACAAGAGGAGATGAGCGATTTCAACCTACGGTTTCAAAAGACTTGGAATCAGATTCCTACTACGGTGAGGCCTTCAGCTGATTATGCATTTTTATATTATTTGAAGAGTCTTAATAGTGATATATCTGTGATGATCCAATCTATGGGAGGTAATACCTTGCCTCAAGCTTATGATTATGCTATTAGGGTAGAAAATATCCTTATTCAGGTAGGGAAGATAGCTCCTAGGCCTCCTATGCCTTTCTTTCCTAATATTCAGTCGAATATGCCATTAGTGGTTCCACCAATAGCTGTTGTCCCATCCTATAAGCCCTCATAAATAGCTCCTGTAGCTTATCCAAATGAGTTGCAAACCATTAAGGACAGCCAACAGAAGTTTGAGAGTTTGTTACAGTCTTTTGGGAATGAATTGGTAGCACTGAAAAAGAATCAATCTAAGGTTATCCCTGCTGTTCAGAACTAGTTTGCTGGTCCATCTTCCACATCATACCCAAACCAGTCCAATTTTCAGTCTAACAGGCAGCAGTTTCAAGGTAATATTAATGCAAATAGGCAAAATTGGAGCATGAGGCCCAATAGGCAGTATAATCCAGCACCTCTTAATGCTGTTAGAGACATTGTACCTTCCCAAAATAACATTGCCACTAACTGGTGTTTCCCATGTAGTGAAGCACATGACAAGTCAACATGTTGGTATTTTGAACCAAGCTCTTATGGTTCAGAATTCATTGAATTCACAACATAATATTTCTATTGAAGAGGTTCAAAATCAAGCAGATCCGAATATCGAAACTGGGTTTTTGAATTGGCAAGAAGAAGAATTCTATGGATTTAATGAGGACACATCAATTGCAGCCAATACCAGAGCTAAAAAGAGAGCTCTTGAAGCAGATAGAACTGTTGAAAATGCTCCTAGCACACCAGTATCTATCTTGAGGAATCCAACAGTTACTGCTATTAGAGATCAAAATCTGAAAGGAGCTGATCAGGGATCACCTAGATCAGCAAGTAAGGTACAGGTTTCAGTTCCTTTCAATATTGTTGATACTATGAAGAAAACTAATGTTACCTTGTCTGCTTGGGACACTCTACATATTCCTGGTCAAATTGAAATTCTGAAAGAAGGTTTATCTAAGTTGTCAAGTAATTCACAGCAACCAAATGTCATTATGGTTAATTCTGAGACTTCAGAAGCTCAAGGAAAGACTTCTAAAGAGGCAAGTAAGCCTATCAAAGTACAATAGCCAGAAAGTACAGGGATTAAAAAGACTGCAAATACTGAAAAATCAGCAGTTTTAGCTGATCAAAAGTTTGCAAATGTTCAAAAAACATCAGAGAAGGAAGGTAATAAAGCTCCAAATCAGAAACCTCCTCCTTTTTATGTTACTTTGATTATTGGAAATAAGCTTGTTCACAATTGCATGGTTGATAGTGGTGCTACCAGCACTGTAATGCCAAAAAA
>MU228212.1:823525-836376 GCA_018584345.1 Thuja plicata
AAGTTCAAAAATGTGCTTATGCTGAAGAATAAAATGAGGTATTGCTGTTATAGTGCATTTTGGAATTCATGTTTTTATGAAATTTCAGTATCTTGTATCAGTTATGCAAACAGTGAATACAATGAGAGCTGGAACAACAGTTAAGAAGAATGAGTACTATAACAAAGTTGGAGTTTATGCTCATTTCATTTTACAAGGATGATATATGCTACCAGGTTCTTCAATATATTTTCATGCCAAGCAATGGATAGCTGGAGGAACAATGACAATTAATGTTTCTAACTCCAGCACATTTCTTTGTAACTGAGGACATATCGACAAAGCTTTTTATTAAGAACAGAGGGTGCAAGAATAGGAACGACAGTCCCTGTCATGATTGTGAGTGCATTTTTAAGATAATAGTGCACGTTTTTGAGCAAATAGTGAGTTTCCTCATACATTTTTTGAGGGGTTCATAGACAGCATGTTTGAGTATGTTGAGAGCCTAATCTTATGCAAAAGGAGGAAAACAAACAGTAAAGGCTATTTGAAAGAAGACACATTTTACTGCAGATTCTCATATATTCAAATGCAAAGGTGAAACAAAGAGTTTCTAACTCTAGACTAGAGGATTCAAGTCCGACAATAACAAAGACAGCAAGTTCAACCATGAATCAAACTCATTGTTAATCAGCAAGTATAGATTCGAACCCAGAAATAGCAGACAGTACGATTTCAACAACAAACATTTTTGAAAATCTGTAGGTACATGTTCAGATGCGACATCTTTTTTGCAAAAACAAACAGTAAACTTTCAGTCAAAGAAGTGAACGTTATTTGTGCGTTAACATGAGCATTCATTGAAAAATGTAACTGAGAGTTTTGAAATCTTTAAAATTTATTTTGGCAAGAAAGAAATAACAGAGGTTCAAAAGGAAGACTTACAGTTCCATTAAGAGAAACTGAGTCTCTTGTATTGATTAGCAAAGGCCCGTGTATCTGAACTGAAATCTTCGACAAGCATCGAGTTCTTCAAACAGTTTGAGCATATTTCCAGCTAGGGTTTCGACCCTCATGTTTGGCAAAAGAAACAACATAAAATTCCCCAAATGAAACAATAAAACTATTTGAGGTCTGCGAGGAGTGAGTGTCTGATAGAATATTCAATGCGACTGCAGAGAACAGTGCCACCTTGCACTTTGAAGACCACAACAAAATATCATCTTTCCTTTCCATACGTTCCCACATGTGTAATGGCAAGTGGTGGTAGTCTTATCGACTCTCCATTTTGCATAGGTTAGGGGATGTATAGCTTAGGTTGATTTATATTTAGTTTTGATATTAGTAAATATTAAAATCTTTTAATATTTATTTCTTTTAAAATGAATATGGCATTATGATGTAAAAGGGATTAATTAAATCCCTTATTTAAAAGCCATTTTTTATTAAAGAGACAATTAAAAATTTTGGCATTACATTGTAAAAGGAATTTTTATTCTTTATTTTTAGCCAAAATTAGGGGAAGATGGTTTTCTTTTTGTAGGTGGCATATCGGCTAAATTTTTGGCATAAATTATGGCCAAATTAGAGCAATTTGGTAGGGGTTTTTGCATTCCCGGATTAGGGTTTCTGAGCTCTCTTAAGGAAGGGAGATAGCCTTTTTTGAGGGTTGCATGTGTGGGGAATGAGGGCATTATAGTGAATATATTGTTCCTAGATGTTTTTCAGGCCACTTTTGTAACCATTTTTGCAGAAATTGTGAAGGAAATATTCCAGATTACAGGTCATTTTTGTGTTCAGATCATTATTGCCTTTCCATCTTCTTTAGTAAGTTTTTATAATTCTATTTTTTATTTTGGATGTGAATATCTTACTGTTCCTTCCAGATTAATAAATCCGATTGATCAAACCTTATTTGAGAAACATATGTTGTTAAGTGTTGAATTATTTGTGGTTGAACCCAGATTATCAAATTCATTAGCCTATATGATGAAAAGTGTTCCAATCATCTGAAATTCATTGTGAACTAGATTTGGAGTTGTTGTTTTCTTTTGAGATTTTTGAATCGGTCATTGGTGTATCATCTTTATTTTCTAAGTTTTATAATTCCTTCTCCCTTTTCCCATCAAGTTATTCAGGTTAGTAAAGTGATATCCAATTTTATAGGAGCCGACCTAGAATCCATAGATTCCTTTCCAATCATAGTCCACCCACAGCTAGGAAATGTTTCCATTGTCAGTTAGAATTGTTGTTAGCCTTTTTGCCTAATAAAGGTAACAATTTTAATCCTGAACAGAAACATTAATGAAATGTAAGTACACATGACACAAGAATTGGTAATGAAGAAAACCCCTGTTAGAAGGTAAGAAATATGGAGGGGATGAAACCCACAAAGCTTCACTATCTACAGAATGGAAGGTTCGGGTTAAGGCTACAAGTGTGATCAATTCTGATGATCTTACCCTGTTAGGAGTAACATTTGAGACTTTTTAAGGTCTACTCTGTTAAGAGATTTAGCTACATTGTTAAGTGTGCACTTGGTTAAGAGATTTACATAAAGACTGTTAAGTCCACATTCTTATAGGATTTCTTCTCTTTGCTACAATTGTTAGAGAGTAGTCAAAAATACTTATTGACCTGATAGTATGCAATCCTGAATTACTTAATACAAATCCTTAAGTTCACATGTATATGTATCACCTATAATGATTGATTAATACTATGTTCTGCTTGGTAGCCTTAAATCTTGTTCTTCATAAATGATTTCATCTTTTTCTATCCTTCTGCATAAAACTCTCTGTCTGATCCATAGATTTTTGTTTCGGCTACAATCATCAATGTCTGATTTATTTCTACATCTATTTATACAATGTATTTGATATATTTTAGTTTCACGCTTTGCAATGAAAACTCTATGATCAAAGGTTTACAACTTGATCTTGATCTCCTAGTTTGCATGTTTACAATCAGTTATACTGATTAAAACAATTACACATGCTTTACTTATCCCTCAAGAAATGGTTTTAAAGATAAGCTTTAAAGCTAATTATAAAACTCAAGTGTTTTATTTGACGTGTAACTTAGATCCACATTTCTCAGAAATAAAATTGTCTCTTGGTAGACTGGTGCTCGGGTTGCTCTGTAGTCTATGCTTGATGTTGTCTTTGAATTGTCTGTCAGTTTTCTCTCTAAACTGTGTTGTCGATTTACACTTTAATTTGTATGTCGGTGATAGTGCACTTAACATTTTTGGTGACCTCTATGAACTATTGTGTCAGTTTGTACTATAAACCTGTCTTTCAGTGATCATGTTACCAACGGTTCAAAAACATTTTCCTTTGTATACTAATGACAATATATGATCATTAGGATGTTTGAGTGTTTTGGTAGAAATATTGGGGTAAAAAAGGGCTATCCCCTATCTCCCATGATATTTGGCCTATACATTGACAAGTTGGAAGCATGGTTAAGCAAGACAAATGAGGAAGGTATCTAGTTGGAAAGTTATGCAGTGAAGCTACTTTTATGTACTAATAATCTTATCGTAATCACAAATAAAATTTATGGATTACCTTACCATTTGAAGGCCTAAGAACACTTTTTTTAGGTGGTTGGGATGAAAGTGAACTTCACCAAGACTAAAATCATAATTTATCATTAAATAGAACATCAAAATGCCTTTATTTTTTAAGGCAACCCACTAGAAATAGTGAAAGAATGCAAATATCTTGGGATTGACTTCCAGTATAAGCGTAGTTGGGAGACTTGTAGAACAAAGAGTTGTGGTGAAAAACCATTTGGGTGACACAAAAAGCTTGAAAGAATGGTTTGTCACACTTAAAAAGATATATGATAAATGATTAATGGCACAACGAGTCACTGAGACAATGCAACATTGACAAAAATTTTGGCATAATAAGCACCTTTGGTGTAGGAATTTTTGGCCAAGATAATTAGTTCTAAAATATAATGGTCATAACGAGATCAAGCCCAGGAAGTTTAAAGCTCATTGGCTTGGACCTTATAAAGTCAAGGAGGTTGGCCCAATGACGAAATCAAGTTGATGACTCTAGACAATACATCCATTCCAGAACCTATCAACGACTCAAAACATAGAATCTACCAAGAGTTTAGAGGACCCACCTTGGAAATCAACATGTTGGGATATGAAACATGAGGGGACAAGAAAATAGGAAGAAATGATACATTGGAGGAAGATCTAGTCATTGCAGGTGTACCATTTGCACTGGAGAAAGATTGGGCCAGAGTAAGCCAAATGATTGGTGGAGGCTAGTGAGAAAACATTTAGAAGGTATTGTCATACCAAGAATCCATAAGTACTTAACAAACACTTAGTTTGACACACCTCTAGTTTGGATATAAATGGGTGGTCATTTTAAGTGGATAGAACCCTACAAGGGCATGTAAGAAGGATACCTAGCCTACAAGATTGATGAGGAAACAAAAAAAAAAAGGAAAAAATAGGAAAGACACAAAGCTTGAGGAGGACTTGGAAGAGGAGATTAACCTCTTGAGGAGTATGAGAAGTAAATTAAACCTTCTCTAAAAGAACTTTTAAAGGTTGATGACTAGTTCATGTGTGAGTGGAGTGGATACAATGAGGATCTTGTCAAGTACTGCATGGATAAAGGCATCAAACCCTTGCTAATATTCCCTTTTTACTGATGTTAACACATCACATAGAACCCTACAAGGTCACCAGAGATCAATGAAGAGGACACAACATTATACCACTAATATGGAGGCCAATATATTGACAAATGTTATAAAGGTATTGGACCTACACTCTTGTTGGATACATTTTTTAATCTAAAGTATACGAGTACATGTTGTGATTATGAATGTTATAAGCAACCACCAGGTACTTGTTAGCGGTAGTATACCTCCAAAGTAAAAATGAGATCACAAAAGAGGGGTAGAGGAGAAAATTAATGGCAAAGGCACTGAGAGCAATGAAAAGAAAAAAATTAAGTGGATGATGGGAACAAAAGTGGAAAATATTATATAGAAGGAGAAAGTAGAACAAAAGTAAAAAATTAGATGCTAAGGTTGGAGACAAAAATATCAAAATATCATTGTATTGGTCACCGACTTAATTTCCTTTTGCATTATGTGAATAGGGGGGAAACTTTTCCATCAACAATGGGTAATTCAAATCACAGGAAGTGTTCAAGAAGTTAAGAGATTGATACAAAAATTACTTGGTGAGTTCTCAAGAAAACTCTAGATCACACTATTGTATGACATCTTGGCACCTTGGTAGTGTGACATCATCTTATTTGGAAACTAAGAAAGCACATACAAATTACTGGATATTCTTCTAGAAGAACACTTAAAACAGTATAAGTGGTGGTTTTTTTTATCATATTTAGGATTGTGTATAGGGTCTTCTTTTTATTCGGGGTCTTCTTGCAACTAAAGGACTCTCCTAGAGGATTCACAATTTTTTATGTTTAAGGCATAAAGAATTTTGTATGACCCAAGATGTCATTAGGTTATCCTAAATTATATCCTTATGCATTTGCCTCCAAAGTGCTAGGGTTGATTCCGACCAGTAGGACAACGAGAACTAAGGTGGACAAAAATATTTTACTAGGAACATTTGAGGATTCAAGCACTTAAGAGGAATTCACCCCACCAACAATTCAACTATCGCTAAAGAGGAAATGTCAAGCGATAGATACATGATGATTGTAATATCCTCATCCACCTAGGACACCACTCCAAGAGACTCTAGCCCAAGACATGGTTTTTCATAATTGAATGATGAATTGACAAAGGCCTACTCAATTCTACTACAACCAGCATGACCATTGTCTTCAATTCGGATTGGCACAACTAAGTGTTGTATACACACCTGCCATACTCTCATTAACTAGAGTCTTAGTTGCCATCATTGTGGACGTACCCTGAGTTGGTGTACCCTTGGTAGGCACAAGAATTCTAAATACTTAGGAGGGATTTAGAGCCACATAAGTTGATACTTGGTTGAGTAAATATCAGGATATTCCAACAACCCTGCGACTGCCACTACCAGTGCCAATAATTTCAGAGAACTTGAACATGCCAATAGGGACAAAGAAGCTGAAAACTAAGACAAAGGAAGTAGAGCATTTAATAGTTAAGGAAATGATAAATAAATTAGTGGCACCTAGTAGTGACGCAAATAAGACACCTCTAGTAGAGTTAGTTTACACATAGGAGCCACCAGCCATGGCTAAGTTGCCAAATCAAGATTAGAAACTCCTTATGCAAATATGACCCTAGAAGGTGAGGGCTCAGATAGTTCATCTAGGGATGAGACTCAAGGATTAACTACATAGATCTCTAGGATAGATCCTAATGATTCACTTAGCACCATCTAAAGGGATTTGCAGTTGGAGGATTTTGAAGTAATCACAACTGAAGTGGCAGAGTTGTAATGGAAATTAGATATTGGTCTTGCCCCATTGGTGGTTATAATTATAGAGAAGATCCTTTCATTTGTGCAAGAAGAATGTGATGGGGAGCGCTTTCAATGCTTTTTATTGCAAGGTTGTCCGATGTGGAAACCCTTATTATGATGTCTAGTTGGTGCCCATTGAGAGCCACCATGATAGGGAAACATGATTTCTTAATCACCACACTATATGACATGGATGTGTATTTCTAAGACATTCCTATTGACTATAGAGGTTGATAGTTTCCTTGGAGGAGGAAAGTATAGTGTAATACCCCACCTTTATTTTTACTTGATTGATAAGGTATTTTTTCAAATAGTTTTCTTTTGAATTATTTGATTTTCAACTTAAGTTCAAACTTAAATCAATTGCAAAGAATGTAATCAAGATAGATTTCATGCATTTAATGAAAGATGATTAAAAAACTTGAAATAGAAGTTGGGAACACTTCCTCTTATTTAATAGTTGTGAACAAATAATAGAGGTAGTATCAAATTCTCATCAATTAATAATGGTGCTTGTACAATTTTTGTAGCTAAACCTGCAAAATAAATTGAAGATCTTGCTAAAAGATAAGAGAAAAAGTTGCAGATAAAAAATTGAGGAAAAAATAGCTATTGAATAATAAAATGAAAAATATATTAATAATTGTAAATTTTGTAATTACAAAGCATGTGGATTTATACAAAGTTAACCACCACATAAAATAAGAAATCGTGGTGGAAACAATGGACACTTCAAGGAAGAATAACCACATAATCAAAACTTGTGGTGATAAAATACCATTTTCATGCTAAATTTATGTATACTTTAGTTAGCTTAACATAGAGTGCATGGATTATGCACACGATCACAAGTTTGTTGTAAATTATGGAATAAATTGAAACTCATGCACTAACACCCCCCCTAAGTCTAACTAAGGAGATAGTAAAGAGGAAAGAAAAGAGGAAAGAGGGAAAACCCAATAGGAATAAAACCCCTCCTCAAAATTTACACTAAATCTGCATGGTAGCTAGAATGCTGCAACATCCTTCACTTTGAGGTCTTGCAGAAAGTGAAAATGAAAAATAAGGCCTATTTGTGCCTCCACAAAGAAAAGAAAAAATGTCAATACAAAATGTAACATAGTGAATGCTATACGAGGTGCCTCTGCAACAAATGATGTCTCTTCCTTTTTGGAAGATAGAAACCTTGAGTTGTCAAACTGTTGAATTCCACTCAAGTGAAATGCATGAAGGAATCAAGATGAACGGTCCTAGAAAATACTCATGTTTCTCCAATCTAATGTTGAATTACAACTCTTCCATACAATACTCAAGAACAATGACCACTTTAGTGTGAGATTTGTTTGAAAGAGAATCAGGATGTGTCAAGGTAGTAGTATGGATTAGCTGAGAGAGAACAAGAGAATCTAAACCAAAAGAAGATGCAACTCGATGTGAGATGACATTAGAGAGAAAAAATGTCCTCAATGTTGTCATCATAATCAACAAGAGATTCACCAAACAAATGATAAATGTCTGATAGGATGATATCTGATTCATCAAGAGGACAAGAGTGAACGTGTTGAAGAGAATCTGAAGTAGCATTTGAAGAAGCCAAGATCTCTATCAAACTAGTAGGTGAAGGTGACTGAATAGCTTCCAATACTGGAGATGTATAAAGAGGAGCATCTTGAGGAGATGTCTCTATAATCATGACAATCAAGACTCTTCCAATAAGAAAGTTCCTCATCGGTGTCATCGTTATACATAGGATCATCATTATTATCAAGGGAGAGAAGCATGTCTGTAGCTTGATCCTGTAGGAATGAAGGTTTAGTGGGATCTTCATATAATTACCATAGAGTATCCCAAAGAGCATGAGGGCATGTGGTCCCCAACAATTAAACCAATTAATCCTAAGACATGATCATTTCTACTTTCCCTAGCAGATTTCTACCAACGTGTACTTGGTTCAGGAACAAGCCCATACAAATATGGAAATAGATGAATCCGTCGATAATGCTTTAGGATTCCATCACGCCAGGACTTATAGTCTCATTCTTCCAAAGTGATGATAGATGGATAATATTTTATTCCCATTTTAGCTTTAGAATACTCCCTTTTGGAACTTTATTTTTAGTTCATGAATACAAAAACAAAATTAAGTACACCCCCAAGGAAATGAAACATTCATTCTAAAAAATCTCTGGTTTGCAATGCATGCAAAGAAAATTAATACTCCTTCCTAGCTCCCGTGGGCTATAGTACCATGTAGAGTTTTTGTATTTAAACCTGCAAAATAAATTGAAGATCTTACTGAAAGTAAAAGCAAATGTTGCATATCAAAAATAGAGGAAAATGGAGCTATTGAATAATAAAATAAAAATTCTATTAATCATTGTACATTCCATAATTTTTTTTTTAGATCGGCTGAAGCCTGAGAGTATTTTTAATTTATTATTATTATTATTATTATTATTATTATTTTGATTAGATTCAAACCCAAGACCTCCCAATTAAGAGTCCCACAACTTACCGTTGTGTTGTAGGCTTCTGCCTATTGTACATTCTGTAATTAAAAGGTATGTAAATTTATACAAAGTTAACCACCGCATAAAATAAGAAATCATTATAGAAACATTGGATGCTTCATGGAAGAATAATCACATAATCAAAACTTGTGGTGATAAACTACCCTTTGCATGCTAAATTTATCTTTACTTTAGTTAGCTTAACATAGAGTGCATGGAGCATGCATGCGATCACAAGTTTGTTGTAAATTATGGAATAGAATGAAACTCATGCATTAACATTGTTGACCTTGGAATGATAACCAGTTCTTAGAAAATGTCTTGTGATGGAGTGAGAATGAGTATGCCAGTATTCTCAATTCACTCTATTAGGGGTCTCCATTTCATTCCATCTTTCTCTAGAAAGAACACACCCCATATAGTTGTCTATTTCCTTCAATAACCTCTCTCAAACCTGTAGAGCTACACTAACACACCTCTTGTCACAACTACAATCTGATTTCTATTGTTGTGCCCTGTGTTAATGCTCAAAAAGTCCTTCACAATGATGTTGTAGTAGAACCTTTATTTTTGGAAGTCAATTTGTTTTTCAAAGCCTATGAGGTATAGCCGACACTCAAGGGTTCTCCAAAAACTCATGATTTATTCAACTTTGCATATAAAAGCTTAACATGTCTTCTGCAAATATTCATGACAATATAAAAAAATATTTGGCCCTCACACTACATACTAAGAAATATATTCCAAAATTTAGTGAAATCCTCGAATAATTGCCAAATGAAGATTGGGCCCCACAAAAATTAATCGTTGGTCACCATAGAATATTGGTTTGGGCTACCACTGTGATAGAATAAGTGCGATGCAAGTCTTCAGACATCGCATCATTATTATTATTTCCTTGTTAAGCCGATAGGATTTGTCTGGGAGCAAAGCTCCCGAAAATGTTTTTTTCCTCCTGGATAGTTGCCAGTCCTCTTCCTGGATAGTTTTTCTTTTCCGGTAATAGAAAATAACAACTTACTTTTTTTTCCTTAAATTTCTCAATCCTTTGTAGAATTAGTTTGAACTTTCTTGATTTATGATATTGCATGTCTTTATCGAAGATTTCATTTTGTGGGCAATCAAATGGAGAGGGACAAACATGTTCTGTGATAATGAGTTGGGATTTTGAATTGAAGGGAGGAGGATAGTTCTAGTTTGGTCATATTTTATGTTTCTTTTACCAATCATGAGCCAGTGTAATTTGCAGTTATTATAGAGTAAAAATAACATGACGAAGAAGAAAAGAATGTGAATAAAATTAGTAGTTTAGAAGTCTATTGCTCGCAGAGTTTCAACATCTACATTGAAATTTGGAGAATTTGGGGGTTTTTAAGCTGATTTTGTTTTGTTTTGTTAGGGTTTCTATTTCAAATTTTCATGCGGGATTCAATGTTTTGATTGGTAAAGTCATTGCAGTTTTTTTAAATTGGAGTATGGAGAATTTGACCAAAAAATAAAGTTCCATTGCCATGATCTTAATACAGGTATTGAATTTTGCAAGTCTGCAACAAATTGCGCCATTCCATATTGGAATGGTTTTTTTCCCTTTAAACTTTCCATAATCGGCAACATTTAATTTAAAAATACAATACTTTTTTATTTTTAGTTGCACATAAATTAATGTTTTTGTTTAATGCTGCTTTCAAAGTGATTTTTATAGGCTCGCATGTTCGTAGAGTTGTCGGGGTCCAAAACTTTGAGAGAATTTTAGATATGAGATTTGAAATCAACAACCAGAGAGATTCCCTCCATTAAGAAAGCAACGAAAATCACTTCCCTATGCAGCTCACTGCATTTTAAGGACAACCATCCTCTAATAAGTCATGCTTTCATACACTAAATCAAAATGCATATTTGTTGTATAGTTTTTGTTGCTTTTATTCGGTGCTATATAATTTTTTCCTCTATTAATAGACCTGGTAATCAAATGTTGAAATCAAGGATTTTTTTAATCGAAGATTTGAATACGATCTTTAACTGGAATATTTATTGTCAATTCTCATCATCTAATTTAGTTAATTGAAAATGAAATTGATCAATAGAATTGAACTTTGCTTTATTTTATTTTTGTTTTACAAGTATATTCTTGTAACAAATGTAGGTTATTTAGTAGCATTTTTATATCTTAAAAAGATTATTAGAGATAAATAACAACATATTTTAATAAATTCATAAATTAATTTGATTTTTTATTTTCTCTTTTTATATTGAAAACTAAAATATTTTTCTAAATTTCTTCAAATAATATAAAAATATCTTTTCTTTTCTTTTCTTTTAATATTAAATAACATATTCTTTTATTTATTAATTACAATAAATATTATTTAGATTATGTTTTTTTTCTATAAAATTATATAATTTTGTAATGCATCGCTAGGGAACCCAAGAGAAATTAACCTATAACAAGTAACTAAGTTTACAAAAAAAAATTTAAAGTTTACATTCAAGATGATTAATTAAGCGGAAGCAATTACAGTGAAACAAAAAACATGAACATAACATTAAACTCAACAAGGATACAATTCTTAAGGGTTCCATAACATAGGAATTACTCATAAATTAATTAAAGACTAATATAAAAATGCCAAAGTACATAATGAATAACAAGTACAATATTTCATAAATAATGATACGATTACATTTGATACCATAAGGTATATCCAAAGAAATGACATCCATTGCACAAGTCGCAAGGTATGTAATTATAATTTAAATATGAAGTATAATACATTAATTCATAAATAACATAAGTGAAATACATATAAATGGTGTGATAAACAACTTAAGAAAGATAAGAGCATATCTCCTAATATGTCGCACATAAGTACAACTGCTACAAGATCACCAACAATGGTACAAGGGCGTCGAGGTCTCCAATGGAAAAGAGGATCACTACCCCATCCTCGTGGCACGTAAATGGTCCACTCCCACAGTACTAAGGAGATAACAACATATCCCAATTGATCTACAAACCACTCATAAAGTAGGACTAAACAAGGGATCTAGAAAGCTCTCTATCACAAGGTACAACTTCAACTAAATAGGTAAAGACCTATAAACCCAGAGGCAACCAACTCACATAGAAAATATGAAATGAATATGGGGAAGTGTCATCACATGAGTCAACTCTAGAGTTACCCTAACAGTCTCGCTGGACCCCGGCCCCCTAGTGACTCTATGTGGTATTAGTAACCTCTCGTACAGATAAGGATACTAACTATGCAAGATCAAATCAAGAATCTTCTCCCACTCTCATCCTATACTATACAAGCACTCAAGGAACGAGCGAGAAATACATACATCTTATTAGTTCATTTTAAAGGTCATGGTGTATTACGTTATCACTTATTAAATAACTTACAATGAGTTACCCTGACAACCTCTTAGGGTCCCGACCTTCATTACAAGCCACTCCCCTCTTAAACACTTAGATTACCTACCCTAAGGTCATAGTCATATTTAGTCTCCAAAATACCGTACAGGTACGATGGTTAAATTTTAGTTCCACAAAAAGCAACCAGGAACACGCATTGGTTCTTGAACCAAAACCCAAGTAAACACACACACACACTAGCAAGTTCACTTACACACGAGCTTAAGACGACCAGTTGGGGAAAGATAATCGAATAAATACTAAGTCATAAAACAAAATAGAAATGCAATGACATAATACACACCCCCATCCTCTGGTACATTTCCCTAGGAGCCAATGTAGTTCTCCAAAAGCCCAAAAGAAGACTACATTTTAACCAAAAACACAAACTCACGATAATAAGCAATTAAAAAGAATTAAAATATTAACCACAAATTAATAATTCATTTTAACTAATAATTGACATTATAAAAAAATTTAC
>MU228212.1:836486-846827 GCA_018584345.1 Thuja plicata
ATTAATACTAATTTTTTTTTTTTTATAAAAAACAAATTTAAAAAAAATAATTAAAAAAATGAAGTGGGGGGGCATACCCCACTCCCCATTCCCCAAGGGAGGCGCCCCCCCCCAAAGGGTTGCCGTAGGCAGCATAGCTGTTGTAGACAGTTCTACTGCAGCAGGCAGCCTAGGCTGCCGCTGGCAACCTAGCTGTCGTGCGCAACAGTAGCTGCCGGGGTGGGGGTTGGAACCCCCTGCCCCCAAAATCTTTATTTTTTTTTATATATGTTCTTTTTAACATATAATTTTTTTAATATATATAAATTTTCTTTAACAAAAAAATATAGAGTTTTAAAAAAACACAGCAACAAATATATATATATATATATATATATATATAAACTAAAAACATATAAAAAAATACTAGTTATTCTAAGGTGGGGATATATAAATAAATTATATGAAACAAACCCATGTTCTTATTTAGCTTGAAAACTAATGGGTTTAATTTTTCTAAGTCTAGAGTGCATTTAATCTAGTTTTTTTAAAACCCTCAAGAACATACAAAATTTTCCTAAGAAACCTCTTTTTTCACAAATTCACATATTTAGATTTACTAATATGTTTACTACAGTTCTGAATCCATATAACTAGTCTAAACCCACCCTGAGGTATACAAAAGGAGTTTTAGATCTAACCCATCAACCAAAACTAATCTTTAAGCAAACTTACAATATTCACAATAAAAGATTAAACTTATAAAATAGACAAGCCAATTCAGATTTAGGATCCTACCTCAATTCCTTCACAATTCTGAAACCACTTATCCAGTAGTGAACAAGCAAGCTTTCCAGATTGTTCTTCAACTTCCATAAATTCCTCCTTGGCAAGATTTAGAGCTCAAATCCCTCAACTTTTGTGTTCTTGAAAAGAGCCCAAAAATTTCCTAAAATAGAAAAAAAAACTACTAACCTAGGGTTTCTGAACTTACCCCTAAGGTTAGAAGTAACTCCATTTTGACTTTGGAGTCAAAAGATTTTATTTTACAAAAAAAATCATCTTTATCCTCCAAAAGACAACTTTAATTCAATTTTGAACTTCTAAGTTTATTACACCTTTTTAATTAAAGTTATGGATTCCATTTAAATCTATTTAATCAACAAAGGTATTTTAATTAACTTTTATTAATCAAATACCCCCTTGATTAGTTATATAATAATAACAAAATTTAAATAAATATAGCATTAATAATATAACAACCTAATTCTATTCTAACCCGAATAAAACATTAAACCAAGCATACAACCTGAAAAACTGACATAACCAAATTAAGCAAAACTCAGCCCCAAGGAAAGGTTCTCGAATTTACGTCACTTGAGGAATTACGAAGGGTGAAAACATAGAACCTTGTCCAATATTTCAGGACAATAAATGGTTTAAGTTAGGTTTTTGGACTTGTCCATTATCTCCCCCCTCTTACTATTGAGACGTTGTGATAGGGCACGCTCACTCCTGCCAATTCAAGGAAGACCATGCTCGACACCTGCAATCATGTCATCACAAATACGAACATGTGAATACATATAATATGTAACAAGCAATGGTTGAGAATGGTAGGTCGTGTGAGTCTTGCACACAAGTGACTACGACCCCGCCTCATACCATAAACTCGCATTATACACAAAGTAAAAGCATACATATGATCCATGTGCATATAAATATGGTGTCAGTATTGTCAGTAATCCATAATCATAAATGTCATCATAACATGAGATAAACATAATAAAATTGATCATAAGTCTAACTGTAACAATATTAAATCACGCAAAATCCATAGTTCTTACTAATTGAAATCTAGTGTAAAGCCATACAATATCAACAACAAATAGAAACTAGAGTAGTCAATGCACACGTGCAAGTGGCCAAAAAGAGTTTAACAAAATAAATTGAAAGCTACTAAAGGGTGGGCACTACATTCACCCCCCCTAGCTTAGGCTTACTCGTGGAAGCCAACTAACAAATAGGGATATAAATCCCATAATCTCGCTGCATCCTTCCAAGTTGCTGACGACTCATTAAAAGGGTCCCATTGGACCCTTACCTGCTCGATGGTGCAATCCCCGAGGGTCAAATTCTACTCCAAAGCTAGCTACTCATCCTCTACCTGTAAGGCATTCCAATCAAGAACATGTGTCACACATGGAATATATTGTCTAAGAATTGAAACATGGAAAGCATCATGAATGTGAGCTAAGTTGGACGACAATGCAAGACGGTAAGAAACTAGTCCAATCCTCTCAAGAATCTCAAAAGGGCCTAAAAAATGAAGTGCCAACTTTGAACCCTTTCCATAACGGATCAGACTCTTCTATGGTCGCACTCTCAAGAATACCCTATTACCAACTGCGAACTGTCTATCCACCCTATGAGCATCTCCATACTTCTTCTGTCTATCCTAGGTTATGACCAAATGCTCTCAAATGCGCTCTACTTGCTGGTCCATATCTTGAGGCATCTCAAGACCTAGCAAAATATGGTGCTCTATCCTATCCCAACTCAAAGGTGTATGACAAGGATGACCATACAAATCCTGAAAAGGCAGCATACCAATGGAGCTATGATAACCATTGTTATAAGAAAACTGAACTAGGTAGAGATAGTCCTCCTAGTGAGTCTATCTGTCCATGACATACATCCTCAACATATCCTCTAGTACCTAATTGATCCGCTTTGTTTGGCCATCAGTCTCAGGATGATATGTTGAACTGAAATTTAGCTGAGCTCCTAGATCGTGCTACAAAGAAGTCCAAAATGCAGAAGTGAATACTAGAGCCCTATCTGATATAATCTTGTAGGGAATACCTTGTAGTCTCACAATGTCCTGCATAAAGACTTTAGCCATTGAAGTTGCTGTGTAGAATTCCCTCATAAGAATAAAGTGTTCCACCTTGGTCAACCGGTCAACAGTGACCATGATAGCATCGTGTCTGCGAGGAGTCATAGCCAAACCTACGATCAAATTCATCAATATGATATCCCATTTCCATGATGGAACGAGAATAGGATATAAAAGCATGGCTGGATGTTGGTGGTCTACCTTAACCCTTTGACACTCTAGACACCTTGCCACATAATCAACAATGTCTTGTTTCATACCAGTCCAATAATAAATTTGTCTAAGATCTGAATGCATCTTCTTAACACCTGGATGTGCCGAGTAAAGCGCACGATGAGCCTCAGATAGAATAAATGTACAAAGATCATCTGATGGAGGTACATATATTCAGATCGTGTGATGCAAAAGACCATCTGTCTCTAGAACATAACCTAAAAATATTCCCTCTAAAGGTATCCTTGATTCAATCTCTGCACTCACTTTTTGATACCAAGTATCTGCACGAAGTGCCTAGAGTATAAAACTCCACAAATCTACACCAAGAGTCAATGTCGATATCTCTGTGAGAATAACTGAGAGGGAGGGGGGTGAATCACTGGCCTCAAAAATAATTCCAATAATCCAACCAAAACTTATATCACAAATATAATATCCTCTTGTTATCTTTTAGTCATTCAAGATGTATGTCTTTAAGTAATCTTATCAAATATATACTGCTCGGTTGGATATACTGTTTATCTCTTCTAAGCTTTATTGAATAGCAACAACTAAACTTAGTGTTTATCGACCAATCTTGGTTTAGTAATGTGTAAAGAAAAACATCAAAGAAATGAACCATATACACATTTGACACATGGATTTTTAATGTGGAAACCCTGTTAAGGGAAAAACCACTTGGGACCAGTAACCCAAAAATTTCACTCTTCTGAAGTGAGCTCGGTGAAGAGCCAACCATGTTAAAGGTTACAAACACACTGTTAAGTGAGACCTTGTTAGAGGATTCAAAACTAACAGTTTATCTTTTAACCTAGCATTCACTATGTTGTTAAAAAGAAAACCTTTTGATACTCTTGAGTATCTCAATACAATAAGGATGGTTAAATCCCACTCGATTAAGAGATTTTATGAATCAATGGTTAAACTGAAACAATAAATGATTTGTTCAATAATACAATGTTAACTTACAGATTTCTAGATCTATTGTTAGTCCATAATACCTCTCTAGTCAATGTTCTCTTCAATTCCTTTGCTCCCCTTCTTTCTTCTTTTTGCTTAGTGAATGCTCTTGCTTCTGTTGCTCAGTGTCTGCAGAATTTCTTTGGCTCTACTCTTCAGCCTGTATGATCAAATCTGCATGAAGACTTCTATCTTCATCAAAATTATATTCAGCATTCCTTTTTTTCATAATGAATTACTTGTCTCTTTATATAGACATGATTTAGCCACTCAGTCTCCTTGTCTTTCTTTTTCTTGACGTAGATTGCTTCTTGATCCGCAAATCCTATCATGCATTTCTTTAATCTTTAAAGCTTTGCTTTAGTTTTATTTCATAGATTTCTCCTTGAAAAATATGAATAAAACTAGCTTTAAATCTTCTTCTTATCCTTAGTTATACTGGTCGATGAAAATAAAGCAATCAATTAATTAACTCTAAATATAGCTCTGCCAGCTAAGTAGTTTTGTCATTTTCTAACTCTAGTTGATTTCGGTCATCAACTCTTAGTTTTCTCGGTAACACTTGCTCGAGTACTACTAATCTCGGTTAACATTGTCCTTAGGTACCACTTGCTCAGGTAATATTGTCCATCAGTGTTGACTGTTCGTCAGGAAACACTGTGAATGGCTCAGGGTTTACTGTTCTCGGGTAACCTTGTCACTCGATGTATATCTTTACTGACAACATAAAATTTATCTCTTTAGATCTTCAAGTGTTGTGAAAATATGTGCATTAGAAATCATAACATATTAAGTTGACAACAATGACAATACAATACATTAACTAATTTAATATCTTGCAATTACTTTCTGCAGCTCGGTGATCATCAACTTATCATCTTCAAACATTCAATCAATTATAGTTCATCAATCTCATGCCTCCTTCAACTCAAGGTGTTATCTACCACATTCTCCTTACCCTGAATATACTTTACTTCAAAGTCATACTCACAAAGGAATTCCATCCATCGTCTTTGCCTAGCATTTTGATTAGGATGGGTAAAGATATATTGTAGACTGTGGTGATCACTATGAAGATCAAATCAATGTCCTAAAAGAAAATGTCTCCATCAAACCAATGCATGAAATACTGATGCTAACTCAAGATCATGTGTAGGATAGTTCAGCTCATCGTCCCTGAGTTTGAAATATTTGTAAGCAATCACACATCCTTCTTGCATAAGGACTACCCCTATGCTTTCCAAAGAAGCATCAGTACACACCATGAATTCATCCAATGGATCGGGTACTGCTAGAATAGGTGCACTAGTCAAATGCTCCTTAAGGTTTTGGAAAGCCTCTTCACACTTATCTATCCAAATGAAATTCTTCCTTTCCTCTGAAGAGAGGTGATAGGATGAGAAACTCTAGAGAAGTTTTGAACAAATCAACGGTAATATCCACTAGCCAATCCCATGAAACTACGGACTTCAGACACATTAGTGGGTGCTAGCCAATCCACCATTACCTAAATCTTTGAGGAATCCATCGAGATATCCTTACCTGAAATGAAAAGATGCAGGTACTAAACTTTTAACTGAAAGAAGTCATATTTTTCCGCATTGGCATACAATTGATTATCTCGAAGGCACTGCAAAACCTGTAGCATATGTTCCTCATTCTCTTCTGGGGATTTATAATATATCAATATATCATCCAAGAAGATGAGAACAAAGAGATTGAGATAAGAGAGAAATACTCCATTCATCAAGCACATGTAGAATGATGGAGCATTCATCAGGCCAAAACGAACTACTGTGAACTCATAATGTCCATAGCGAGTGTGAAATGCAGTCTTGTGAATATCTGCATCCTGGATACGCAATTGATGATATCATGACTTGAGATCTATCTTAGATAAAACCTTGGCTCCCTTAATCTGATCAAATAGGTCATCAATCCTTGGCAAAGGATACCTGTTCTTGATTGTTACCTTGTTCAACTGTCTATAGTCAATGCACAAGCGTAAGGATTCATCCTTCTTCTTGACAAAGAGTACAAGTTCTCCCCATGGGGAAATACTTGGTTGAATGCAACCCTTTGCCAAAAATATCTTCTAACTAGAGTCACAGCTCACTCAACTCCTGAGTGGTCATCGGGTTAGGAGCTCTAGAAATAGGCTCTACTCTTGGAATGAGGCCAATACAAAAATATGTCACGCTTTGGTGGCATACCCAGAATATCACTTGGAAAGACATCTATGAATTCCTAAAGAGTAGGATGATCAAGAGTCATTTCCTTTGTCTCAACTTCATCTATCTCATTCATAGATACACCAAAAACTTGATATCCCTTTCGCATGCTTCACTTGAGTTGCATGGCTGAAATCATACGAAGGGAAATAGTATGTTGAACACCCAAAATCTCCATATCCTTTCCAACATCATCCTTGCATGTGATGATATTTTGTCTACAATCAATCCTGGCTCCATGAGATCCTAACCAATCCATCCCAAGGACAACATCATATGATCCCAAGGGAATCACACGAAGGTTCACCAAGGTGGTGAATATACCCAAGCTCAACTCACACTTGAGCACTAGAGAATCTGTTGGCACCCTTTCCCCTGAGAATAACTCTACTTGCCAACTTATATCCTTCTTTACTGCCACAAACCCGCATGGCTCTTCTACAAAAGGAGATATAAAAGAATATGTAGCTCATGAATCAAACAAGATAGAAAGAAAAATATCTCGAGTAGCACCCAAAGTTTCTACCAATGTGCCCTAGTGCTCTGCCTAGCGATGATCCAAAACTGCAAAAACCTTATGAGATCTACCAACATCTCCTACCGTAGGCTCAGAGGTTGCGGTCCTTTGTCGTAAAAACTGTGGTGCACACTAGGGACAATTCACTGCAATATGTCCAAACTGACCACAAGAGAAGCAACCACCACCCCTACCATAACCTCTCCTAGAGGAGGGTGCACTAGACTGTTGATAGCTACCTCTACTAGCCACTGAATGGGAGATCTGTGTTGGCTGACTGGGCTGATTGCGCTTGTTGCGCTAAAAGTTACAAAAGTTCTTTGACTGAGAACTACCACTCTAAGCTGGAGGATATAAGCCCTTCTAATGTTGATTCAAGTTACCCCTGAACTAAGAGAAGGGTTTCTTGAATTTCCCAACCCCTTGGGACTGATTACCTCGAAATCCTGAAGAAGAAGGTCCTCCAGTGTGAACACCCAACTGGCCACCATGACCAAAAGTCTGATTTTCCTCAACTAGAGTAGCCTTGTTGACTGCCTCCTTGAGGGTCTTCGGTTCAAAAACCTTGACTCCCCCAAAAATGCGGTCATTAATTCCCCTAATGAAATGTTGAACCATCAGTGGAGACTTATTAGTAAACCATGCATATGGATTTATCTCAAAGAAATGACACTCATACTCTTGAACTGTAAGGGATAATTACTGCAGATTATGGAATTCATCTGCGCGTTGTCGGTGCCACTGGTTAGATAAGAACCGCTCATGGAAGTTCTCAAGAATTAACTCCCAAGTGGTAGCATCCATGCTAAGACCCAAATTATCAGCCTTAATCTTCCACCAAGTGGTTGCAAACCCCCTGAGGTGTATGATAGCATACCTCGCTTTGACATTGGTATCGAACTACTGCATAGAAAAACAACGATCCACTGCAATGAGCCAATTTTTTGCCTCAAACCCAGTACCAAGACCATTGAATGGAGGTGGTCATGATCTTAGAATGTCTCTCATCTGCTTGACCTTAACGACCTCCTGATCACCCACAATGCCCTTCCTACTTGGGCTCTGGATCTTTGTCTAGTCTCCTCCTCATGGTGATGCTCTCCCCCCTGATCTTTATTCGCCTTGGGAAGGTGATCCAAAATGGCCTGAAGTAACTGCATAGTTTGAGACTTTGTCTCAACCTCTCATTCACCACAGTGATCCTCCCTATTCTCCTTATGCACACTCTTAATCCTAGCACCCGCAGATGCACTAGGGATCCTACCCCTTCCGCGCCCTCTACTGCGGCCTGCACTTCGGACCCCAGTAGCGGATCTAGTTTTGGTAACCATCTTCCTATATCAACATCGAGGATAAACATTAACACAAAATAAGTCATAAAGTAAAGACATGGTATATGGTCATAAAACACTAGTCTAAAATACAAGTGTTATATGTCTAAGTTTGTTTCAAGTTTTCAACTTATACTAAATAACTAGTGGGCATATGCGATTACCAGAGATCCCAGTGTAAAGAAACATGGGCTCTGATACCAAATGTAATTCTCCACTAGGGAGCCCAAGAGAAATTAACCTATAACAAGTAACTAAGTTTACAAAAAAAAATTATAAAAAAGTTTACATTCAAGATGATTAATTAAGCGGAAGCAATTACAGTAAAACACAAAACATGAACATAACATTAAACTCAACAAGGATACAATTCTCAAGGGTTCCATAACGTAGGAATTACTCATAAATTAATTAAAGACTAATATAAAAATGTCAAAGTACATAATGAATAATAAGTACAATATTTCATAAATAATGATACGATTACATTTGATACCATAAGATATATCCAAACAAATGACATCCGCAACACAAGTCATAGGGTATGTAATTATAATTTAAATATGAAGTGCATTACATTAATCCATAAATAACATAACTAAAATACATATACATGATATGATAAACAACTTAAGAAAGATAAGAGCATATCTCCTAAGACATCGCAAAGAAGTACAACTGCTACAAGATCACCAACAATGGTACAAGGACATTGAGGTCTCCAA
This sequence comes from Thuja plicata, assembly GCA_018584345.1. Taxonomy (NCBI): domain Eukaryota; kingdom Viridiplantae; phylum Streptophyta; class Pinopsida; order Cupressales; family Cupressaceae; genus Thuja; species Thuja plicata. The sequence goes on from MU228212.1 coordinate 845,345, forward strand.
TGGAAAAGAGGATCACTACCACCTGTCCTCGTGGCACCTAAATGGTCCACTCCCACCGTGCTGAGGAGATAAAAACATATCCCAATTGGTCTACAAACCAGTCATAAAGTAGGACTAAACAAGGGATCTAGAAATCTCTCTATCACAAGGTACAACTTTAACTAAACAGGTAAAGGCCTATAAACCCAGAGGAAACCAACACATGTAGGAAATATGAAATAAATATGGGGAAGTGTCATCACATGAGTCAACTCTAGAGTTACCCTGGCAGTCTCACTAGACCCCGGACCCCTAGTGACTCTATGTGGTATCAGTAACCTCTCGTACAGACAAGGATTCTAACTATGAAAGATCAAATCAAGAATCTTATCCCACTCCCATCCTAGCCTATACAAGCACTCAAGGTACAGGCGAGAAATACAGACATCTTATTAGTTCATTTTAAAGGTCATGTTGTATTATGTTATCACTTATTAAATAACTTAGAATGACTTACCCTGGCAACCTCTTAGGGTCTCAGCCCTCATTTCAAGCAACTCCCCTCTTAAACACTTAGATTACCTACCCTAAGCTCATAGTCATATTGAGTCTCCAAAATACCGTACATGTACGATGGTCAAATTTTAGTTCCACAAAAGCCATCAGGAACAAGCATTGGTTCTTGAACCAAAAACTAAGTAAACACACACACTAGCAAGTTCACTTACACACGAGCTTAATGCGACGAGTTGGGGAAATATAATCAAATAGACACTAAGTCACAAAACAAAATAGAAACACAATGACATAATACACACCTCCAGTCTCTGGTACATTTCCCTAGTAGCCAACGTAGTTCACCAAAAGCCCAAAAGAAGACTACATTTTAACCAGAAACACAAACTCAAGATAATAAGCAATTAATAATTCTTTTTAACTAAAAATTGGCATTATAAAAAAATTACTATTAATATAAAATTAATTAATATTAACAACTAAGTTACCTTAATCAAAAACTAAGTTAAATTAAATCTAACATTCTTTAATACTAATTAATATTAATTAAGAAAAATTAATATTAACTAAATAACAAACAACTTGTTCATTAAATAAATTAAAACATTAATAATAATAATAATAATCAAATAATAATAATATAAAATTAATACTAATTAATTTTTTTATAAAAAACAAATTAAAAATAAAAATAAAAAAATAAAGTGGGGGACGTACGCCACTCCCCATTCCCCAAGGAAGGCGGGCCTCCCCAAAGGGCTGTCGTAGGCAGCATAGTTGTCGTGGGCAGTTCTACCGCAGCAGGCAGCTAGCTGTCGACTGCAACTTACTTATCGGGGTGGGGGTTGGAACCCTCGCCCCCAAAAACTTTATTTTTTTTCTATTTTTTTATGTATATTCTTTTTAACATATACATTTTTTAATATATATTAAATTTTTTTAACAAAAAAAATAGAGTTTCTAAAAAAAAGACATCAGCATATATATA
>MU228212.1:846883-862809 GCA_018584345.1 Thuja plicata
TATATATATATATATAAACTAAAAACATATGAAAAAATACTAGTTATTCTAAGGTGGGGATATATAAATAAATTATATGAAATAGACCCATGTTCTTGTTTAGCTTGAAAACTAATGGGTTTAATTTTTCTAAGTCTAGAGTGCATTTAATCTAGTTTTTTGAAAACCCTCAAGAACATACAATTTTTTCCTAAGAAACCTCTTTTTTCACAAATTCATAGATTTAGATTTACTAATCTGTTTACTACAGTTATGAATCCATAGAACTAGTCTAAACCCACCCTAAGGTATACAAAAGGAGTTTTAGATCTAACCCATCAACCAAAATTAATCTTTAAGAAAAATTACAATATTCACAATAAAAGATTAAACTCGTAAAATAGACAAACCAATTCAAATTTAGGATCCTACCTTAATTCCTTCACAATTCTGAAACCATTGATCCCGTAGTGAACAAGCAAGCTTTCCAGATTGTTCTTCAACTTCCAGAAATTCCTCCTTGGTAAGATTTAGAGCTCAAATCCCTCAACTTCTGTGTCCTTTAAAAGAGCCCAAAAATTTTCTAAAATAGAAAAAAAAACTACTAACCTAGGGTTTCTAAACTTACCATAAGGTTAGAAGTAACTCCAGTTTGACTTTAGAGTCAAAAGATTTGATTTTACAAAAAAATTATCTTTACCCTCCAAAAGATAACTTTAATTCAATTTTGAACTTAAAAGTTTATTACACCTTTTTAATAAAACTTATGAATTCCATTTAAATCTATTAAATCAACAAAGGTATTTTAATTAACTTTTATTAATCAAATACCCCCTTGAATAGTTATTTAATAATAACAAGATTTAAATAAATATAGCATTAATAATATAACAACCCAATTCTATTCTAACCCAAATAAAACATTAAACCAAGCATACAACTTGAAAACCCGACATTACCAAAATAAGCAAAACTCAGACCCAAGGAAAGGTTCTCAAATTTACGTCACTTGACGGATTTTGAAGGGTGAAAACACAAAATCTTGTCCAATATTTCAGGACAATAAATGGTTTAAGTTAGGGTTTTGGACTTGTCCATTATCTCCCCCTCTTACCATTGAGACATTGCGATAAGGCACGCTCACTCCTGCCAATTCAGGGAAAATGATGCCTGGTACCTGCAATCTTGTCATCACAAAGACGAACATGTGCATACATATAATATGTAACAAGCAATGGTTGAGAACGGTAGTTCGTGTGGGTCTCGCACGCAAGTAACTACGACCCCACCTCATACCATAAAATCACATTATACACAAAGTAAAAGCATACATATGATCCACGTGCATATAAATATGGTGTCAGTATTGTCAGTAATCTATAATCATAAATGTCATCATAACATGAGATAAAAATAATAAAACTGATCATAAGTCTAACTGTAACAATATCAAATCACGCAAAATCCATAGTTCTTACTAACATAAATCCAATGAAAAGTCATACAATATCAACTGCAAATAGAAACTAGAGTAGTCGATGCACACGTGCAAGTGGCCAAAAAGAGTTTAACAAAATAAATTAAAAGCTACTGAAAGGTGAGCACTACAAATTTCATAGGTGTGTTGATATAAGATAATTAAAAAAAAATCTATATAAATTAAAAGAGTTGGAAGATATTATTTTTATCAAAAAATAGTTATTATTCCAAAATATAGATGACAAAAATATTATGGATGTCTCTCAAAACAACACTACATAATAAAGAATTTAACAAATAACGAGTAATAGTTCTTTCTAATTAATGTAATGAAAGATACAAGTGGCTTATTGTTATTGTTTAATTAATATATAATAAACTTTTATTGTTTGAATGAGCCTTTTATCTAAATGTTTTTTATTAGAAATATATTTAATTTTTAAATTCATAGAAACCTATTTTATATAGGATTTTGTATTTTCATAGAAAAAAACTTTTGTAACATGAATTAAGCTTAAATTTAAAAGCGAACAAATGATTATAAAAAATATGTTAATAATCTACTCGAGTAAAAAAATGTGCCCTTGCTAGAGGGAAAGAGGGAAAAGCAAATTTCATTGATGAGATTTTTTAAAGTTTATCTCATGGACTTTTCAAGATTGGTGTCGTTACTATTTCTTAACTCTTTTTGCAGATTTATATGACAGATTGTTCTAGATTTTATATTGTCTTTCCTTCACAAGATAGAATTCTTATTTGTGTTTCATTTATCATTTATTTTCTATCAATATTATTCAATAAACCAGTCACAAATTTGGCATAGATCTGAACAAATATAATTTACAAGAAAACCTCATGACCTAAGGATTGTTATCTATCATTTTTATAATTCCTTCTATATACCATTAATGATCTATTTTCCGCATTATTACAAAACATATCACTTTCTTGAAAATCAAAATTCCTATCGGCTCATCGTTGCACGTACAAAAGCACGCAACTGCTAGTTATTAAGTTGTCCACCTTATAATTTCATGATAATTCCTTGTGTCAATATTAACGGAAGACAATAATTCCACCAAAGATATTAATCTTCACACATAGTCAAGTCTCACTACACATGTCCAATAACCTTGATAATATTGTTTGCCTCTTGTCGCTAATATGGAATGATTTCATTAAATATTTATGAAGACTATAGCCACTTAAAATAAACTCTCTGACTATTACAAAGAAAAAATGAACTCTTTTAATGCATTCCACAGATACCATAGTATAAATCCAGGTAAGCGCATGCCAAATATCCACAAGACTTATAATTCAAAAAATAAAACCTACTATTCCAAAGAAGAAATATTAATGAACTATTTTAATTCATTCGGCAGATGTCATAATATAAATTCAAGTAAGCTCACGCCAAATATCCATGAGACTTATAATTCAGAAAATGAAACCTTACTTTGTCAAATAAGAAATAGAAACATAATATTATTATTTCTGAAACAAATTCAAATCCTTACAAATATGTCACTAAAGGAGACTTCACAAATTTGGCACAAGTGTGAACTCTGTCGCAAATCCACTCCTTAGAAGAACTAGATTTCGTCCAACCCTTTTGACAATTTGTTGAAGGTATACATCCTCAAATATTCAACTAATGCAAAGCATCAAAAAAATTCATCAATTCCAAAATCCATAAGCATGTAAAGAACATCACCAAGATCCTCCTTGTAAAGATCTTCAAGAAACATCTAGAAGTTGGGTGGACTTGTTTAATTAGTGACTTTATAATATCTATTTTATTTAAGTCACTTTTTAATTAGATTAATTAAAATAAAGCTATCCTTTTAATACTTGGAGAACCTTAAATAATTAATTTAATTAATTCATTTTACCTAAATTTGGGGACATCATATATAGCTAAAGACAATGTACTACGCTAGGTGGAGTGAGCTACAAGCAAACTGTTTGTCCATAACACAAAATTCTAGGAGCAACTCACCTTGTAGATTTAGCTCACCACTGCTGAACAAGAGCATCATATGTCGGTAGAGGTCATCTTGGTGAAGCAAGAGGCCTAGAGGAGTGAGCACGAATGTGTACTTGAGTAGCCTAGTGTTTATAAATAAACAAGTTTAAGTATGTAAGTAATAGTTGGCTAATGTGATGTTGTCATTTGTTCCCAATGGGATGGGCAATTGGCAATTGCTAGCGGTTAGCAATCTTAACCAACAACCAAGTAGTATTATTCATGGTACCTATTGTGCATCAAAAATAAATTCTAGATTTTTATACATTACATATGGTAATCAATTACACATCTTTCTAAGACTATATCATGTTCGACATTGTTACATTCCATTATTCTATGTTCTGCAAATAATATCATTTGGGATTGAAACAAAGAAAAACTTTGTTCCTTATGGTTGTGAAGTGTGGGGAAGTAGCATGTCTAACTGTAGTTGGTGGCAGTTATAAAGGATCTAGAAACATCTAATCAAAAGCAATCTCAAAGATAAAATCACAGTCCATATGAAATTCATTTGGTTGAAGCTAGATCTTTTCTATTGGAGGCGTCAGTGATAACTTGGTTGGCAAGTTATTTACAATAGGTTAAAAACATGAATAATCATTGTTGGCACAAAATGGTTGTGAAGGAGGTTCTCGACCATAGGAAGAAAACTTGGATGAAGCAAAATAACTAGATGAACAAATGGGGCATCGACTTGCAAGAATGTCCTAAAACCAATGAATACATAAAAATTTATGTGATTGACAATTTTGAATTACCATGTGGACAAAGCAGATTGAGTGGAAAAAGCATACTACTTCAAAGAGTTTAATCCAAGGGGAAGTGAGACAATTAATTGCACTATTAAGGGTGAGATTGCATCATCTTAAGTGTGAGACCGATAGGCGGAAGATATCCAAGGAAAATTGTGAAGAAAGAGTCTACATATCCTGCAATAAGGGAGGGATAGAAACAAAATGACACTTCATCATGGAATGCACAACTTATGAGGATATCCATACTCGATATGAAAAGGGCTATAAGGTTAATAACATGCACCAATTATGAGGAAGAAAAGATCAACCAGACGACCAACTTCCTTGTCAAAATTAATAGTAGGAGGTCCAACATGGAAAAGAACACGAAGATAAATTAAGGATGTTTCTCTCAGTCTCATAGGCTATTTAGTCTTGTGGACGTCATTAAAATATTCCCTTCCTTCATACATACCTCTTTCATCTTAATATATTAAACAAGTTTAAAAAAATAGAGACATATATTTAAAAACAAAATAAAAAAATTCACATGATGGACTAATTGGGTGGCTCAAAGGATGACATATTTTGTAAATGGATTTTCACACGTGTCGGACATAACACTTTTTGAATTGGCCAACTCCAATATAATTTTGGTATGATCAAAACACAATTCAAGCAGAGAATTCAATCCCTATTCAAAATTTCCCTTGAAAGAATCTTTAATGGTGAATGAAATGGATTATTTTGAATGCCTACCCCACTCTTGTGACTTTATTCAAATGCTTTTTTGCTTTTAAAAATTGCCAACTCTTAAGGCTGAAGGAAAGATAATGGCTGTGATTCCACATTGAACTTGGTACAACAAACACAGAATTTTACATCATTGTTGCAGACACAAAATGTTGTATAATATACCACAGTAGCAGAAATCGGGAAAAAATCTGAGGGAAAGTCGAAGGAAGTAGTTTCTTACATATGCAGATTCGTTGTCTCTTATATTACTAGACACCCAACCTCTCACATTTTGTTCCATATGCAAATTCCCTCCTTTTCCCTTTCTCCATATTTGAACATGGTGATGGCATTTCTCGGTGAGTCGGTGGGACTACCTATCAGAGCAAACTGATTTTTTATTACATTTAAATATTTATGTACAATAAATTTATAAAGCATATAAAAAGTATTTAGGGGATCCCTATTTTTTATCAAACTACCAAAATATGAGACAAATATAACTTGGATTCATTTAAATTGAATTAGAGTTAAAGCTTTAAAAAAATAGAATGTAAAAACATTATATTTAAATATTTTAACTATGATGTCAAATTATCAAAGAAAAACTTGTGTGAAATTCATTAAAAGGACATCGATTTTTACAACAATAACATGTAACTTATATATTAATGAAAAATAAGCATTACTTGCTATTGTGTATTGGCAAAGTGTTTTTAATTTGAAAACTATATTTTAATTTATTTATTTATTTTTTAAGCAAAAGTGGGCTAACCACTGAATATATTTATTAATATAAGCTGGTTCAAGAGCTCATCCGGGAAAGAACCAGCGAGAAAACCCAAAATCTTTGCTCAATTACAATATAGCATAATGATGATAGCAATACAAAATATTTGAATAATTACATTCGAAGAAAAAATCACCTCCTAACTACGTCAAGTAGTGTTTACAGCGTGCACCTTCCAAATTTTGGTCAATTCAGACCCATTATGGCATCAAATATAACATACTACAAAATTGAACAAACTCGGGTTACCAACTATATCATCGAATATACACATCTACAAAAATCAACACACGCAGGGTACTACCATCCTGTACTTGTTTTATTCTTCCATCGCTGCATCATCTCCAGACTGGTGTGCGTGGTGTGACCAATCCGTAGACCAAACATTTGCATCATCCTCTATTTTAGCCATCTCCCAACCGCATTCAGCCTCTTGTTTCTAAGTGGAAAAACACACGAAATATTGACGATGACTACCCCAATTGACCTTGATGAGATTGATTCAGTCGTCTAAGAGTGGATTATTGCGCCTCAAGATGATGATGTTGATGATTATGGTGAACGTTTCAAGTAGTGTTCTTGAAGGACTTAAGTCAAGGACTTTCCAAGGAGAAGCATCCTCACGACCTCCTACCCCCTAGCATGCCATTGGCTACATTTGATTTTTTGGAACTTTCATAGTTTAATAGGTTGACTTTGTGCAAAGTCAAACTATATTGTAATTGGCATTCTGGCATCTGTCTCCATCTAGTTATTTTTTATGCTATTGTGGCATGTTTTGTGCAATGTAATCAGGGATATGAACATCGAATATCAACGACGAAAATCTATTTTCTACAATTAATGGGTTGAACACTACATTTTATTTGCTCTCAAAATATCTATGCTATGAAAAAGCCCTTTCATTTTCAAAAGAAGTCATTTTTACTATTTTTCTTCAATTTTTTACGATTTTTTGTAATATACTATTTCATTGTGATAGATTTTACATTCATATGCATTGGCAAAAGCCTCCTCCCATCAACTACCTTATGGGAAATTCCTCCATAGCATCTAACTTTTAATTAATTACAAACATGTCTAATGTGTTTGTTTACTAACCTACTAATTATATTATAGTTGTAACTTCATGCCGAAAATAGATGGATAGAAGAAGAATTTTGATTTTCATGTTTATGTAGAAATGCTCATGGTATAGTTAATGTCAAAGATGAGAAAGTGTAACAAAGATACATGGTCAATAAAGCAATTGCACTTGACTTAAATAGGATTGTGTGGTGCAGGCATACTAGCAAAGTGCAAAAATAGAAAATACTAGGAACAAGAAATTGATTCACCATTAAGTCAAAATGAACTAACATTTCAACAGTTAGTGAGACGAGTAGCGATACATAAAAAGTCTAACGACCAACATAAACAAGCATGTAAACTAGCGCTTGCATCGAAAGAGGTGCAAGGGTTAGCCGATAGGAAATATATAAGTTAATATATTAGAGAGAACAATTTGATATGTGCATATAAGATACATTAAAGTAGTTTAATGTAGAATATTTTATATAAAAAATAGTTTTTTTATACATTTTTAAAATATATAAGCAATTATTTGTATAAATTTATTGACCATATTTATCAAGGAAGTTATTTAAATATTATAAATTTGAAAACAATTAATAAATCCTAATTCACAAATGATAAATGAGAATTAAAAATAATTAAAAAAATCATTTATCATTTACCGAAATGTTATGGATTTGTTTTTAGCTCTATAGAATAATTCTAAAAATTGTTTCTTGATATTTGAATTTTACAAATAAGAAAACAAAATTCCCTATAGACACTAAATAATACATTGGGAAGTTTAATTCATATTATTTATTAAAAATAAAATAATTAAAAATTCAAATATAAAGATTAACATAAATATTTAAATTAAATTAAAAAATAAAAGATTAGTCTAAATAATTACCAAACATCATGAACATCATTGGGTACTTTGAATGGCTGCCTTCTTCACCTCCCACGCAGAATGTGTCATGTCCATCAAACCATATTCATGCCTTAAACATACCTCTAACCTCGAATGTATATATCCTCTTTATTGCTTGGAATGCTCAATGCCAAATTCATTTTCATCTCAACTTGCACTGAGTTGGTTGTTGACCAAACTTAAATTTGTATTGATACAAAATAATTAGAAAGTTGTAATAAAACTAATAATAAAATTCATCATAAAATTAAAAAATATAAGTACTGTAATTTTAAATAAAATATAATATATATTTTATAATTTTATAAGATTTAAACATAAATTAATAAATTTACACATTTTACAAATTTTTTATTTATAATATTTTTTAAATAGTTTCTTTCAAATTAGATTTAAGATTTATAATAAATAACATTAAAAATAATATAATTTATTATAAAATAAAAAAATAAAAACATTATAATTTTTAATAAAATATAATATAATATATATATTACAATTTTATAAGATTTAAACATAAATTAATAAATTTACATAGTTAAAAAAAAATTATTTATCATGTGTTTTAAATAAATATAATTATTTAAGTGGTTTATTTTACTTACATTTTTTAAAATATAAATATGCTAGTATTTACTCATCTTAAATATATAATTATATCAAAGAATGCCAAAATTTTATGAAAATAATATATATATATATATATATTCTAAAGTTTTTAAATACTTAAACATTATTTGTAGTACCTTTAAATGAGGAAGTTGTAGGTAAAAAATAAAAACATATCATTTTTTTTTGTAGATAAAACTCTTTGTTGTCTAAACAATATGAGAATTTTAAATTTTAAAATATAAATTGAAGAGTTGTAGTTCAATTAGTATAATTGATAATAATATTCTTTCATTATGTCAACGTTAATATTTAAATTTTTCATTAATATAATTAAATCACATATGAAGTAAAAAAAAATGTGTTGCTTCTTTATTAATCAACTTATTACTATTATTTAAAAATTTCAAGAAATATTTAATTTGTGGTTATTGTAAGATGTTATGTATGTTGAAAGTAAGATAAGAAAGGTTTTTACTTTACATTATAATGTCATTTTGTAAGAGAGAAAATATAGTCCTTCCAATTCATTGTTTGATTTATTTATTTATAATCTACTAAATATAATTTATAAATATATTTATAATAAAATTTTGGTAGAAATATTAAGATAAAAATTTTGGTATAAATATTTAAATAGTTTATGTCCAATATCCATTACAATAGTTCGAGATACAGTTTCAATCTTTACCACCATTTCATTTTCTAGCAAGAGTTGAATGGATATGGTCTTTTGTTTTAGATTAATTTTGATTAGCAAGTTTTATGCTTCGTTAACATATACTCTGTAATCTATCATCAGAATGTTTAGAATTAATATTTGTCATTTCTTTTTATGTTCTAGAAATATTTTTGGATCAATTAATTACAAATAATAAAACTAAGTTAATACCTTTACAAGTACAACTATAAAATGGGCTCTATAAAAAACAAATTTAATAAGGTTAAGATTTGATTTGGCGGGCGAATTAATGCGTTCATATTTGGGGTTCTTCAACTACGTGGCTGCTCCTCCTGTCTGCATTCCTGACAGGTGCACCTCTTTGAGGCAGGGTGGTAGGTGGAGGAGGTGACATCCTCCTCCACATAGGTCTGTGTTCGCCTAACTCCTCCCTCTTTCTTTAATGCTTTGTACGCTGCATTTGTGGTTTGCCTTATGTGTTGAGTTATTAAATAGAAATAGACTCTGAAGGCGTTGTTATAGCGCCATAACCCTCCATTACTGTGTCTTCACCTCCCAAGAAAACCTTTAGCGAAGCCGCTCGTGCTTCCTTGGCGTCGGTGGACGCATCGTTTGAGTGCCATGTTGGGAGTCCAGGCGAAGAAGGTAAGTGTCCTGGAAACTCGGGTAAATTTGTTCTCATAGCGCCTAATAACTCTATGCTCAAAGAAATAACTAGCGAAAAATATTAACTTAAAAATGTTGCCATCTTTTTTGCATGTGTAGATACTAAAAAGTGCCCTGCTAGGAAATTTATGGACGATTGGTTTCATAACTTTTGGAATTTAAAATTAGGGCTTGGGATTTCCTTCTGCAAACAGATTCAAAAAGGTTTATTTGTTATTTTTTTGCTAATCATGAGGCCCAGACCATTGTCTTGCAGCGCCAATACTGGTCTATGGGCAAACCTCATTTCGTGCCCTAAGCTGGTCACCTGAGGTTGTTCATGAGGAAATTTTGGCTTTGTCCTGCCTGTGATGGCTTTTGGTTAAAAACATCCCTCCCTTTCTGTGGAAATTTATACTGCAAATTGTTAACCCTATTGGTAAACTTGTCATGATGGATGACTCGTCTCGGCTTGTCCCTCATATGGATGCTAGGGTTTTTGTCTCTATACGGCCAAGGATTGACATTCTGGCTTCTATTGACATTAACATTGAAAAAGAAACCTACTCGTGTTCGATTGAAATACATGGTAGCCTTAGTGCTTTTTCCTCTGTAAAAAAGAGGGGCATCTCCGCAAGGAATGTCCCATTCTTAATAGGAAACCTATGCCGACCTCTAAACCTACAGAAAACACTTCTCCTATATCGGTGAAAGAGGCAGAAGTTGATCTTGAGAAGTCCAAAAACCCTAGTTGCAACACTCCTACTGTGCAGAATACTGATGTTACTCATGACTCCAACAACAATATCCCTATGCAATCTACCCCTAACACAAAACCTCCTGCTCCTAATGCTTGTGAGGAAAAGATTCCTGATGGGTTTCAGTCTGTTTCCCGTAAGACCAACAAGAGGAGGAAAAATACCCAACAAAAGAATGCTCAACAATTGGTTCTTGATCAGCTCAGGGGAGCTAATCAAGGCTCTACTTCGAAGTAAACTTCAACTAGCTCTCCTGCGCTGATCCAAAGCTCTGAGGTTGATATTACGCCCATCCCGTGCTCTGGACCGTCATCGGTCAAATCTATGGTTCAACTATTCGAAGGATCTAGATCTGGCAATGGCTAGGTGGATATAAGGGATGATTGTGGATTGTCACAGATGGATCATTTGTGTATTCTCCCCAACTACCCCCCTTGTCTTGATCTCACCCTTGCCACTTCTAGTTCCCAACCCCAAAAGGTTTTCAAGGAAATTGATAATGACTTTATTATTCAAGTTGTTCCTATTGTGAACATATACAAGGAAGGTGTGGGCCCTGGAAACATGGTGACCTCTTCCCGTCCTACTGACATCGAAAGTAAGGATAAGAACTAGAGTAATGCTCCAGATGCTATCCATTTTAGTGAACTTAACTTTGAGGATGATGGTTCCAATTTTGGTGATGAAACTGCTAAACCTAGAAGGTTGGGTCGACCTAACGGATCTAAAAATAAAAACATTGTCTCTAATGATAAGAAGGTTGGCTCGAAGAATATTATTAAGGGCTCTACATGCAACTCTTAAATTGATTCGTGTTCTTCTTACCTTTATTTTAACCATGAATTGTATCTCTTGGAATGTGAGAGGTCTGGAAGCTCAAGACATGAAAGTGGCTATTAAGCGGTATCTCGACTCTCAGAACAATGTTGTTTTTCTGATGTTGCAGGAACTAAAAGTTGTTAATTTTCAACTTGAAACTAGTCTTGATTATATTTGGAAAGATGTTGTTAGGATATTATCTAGTCACCCTAAAGGCCACGGTGGAATTGGCCTATTGATCAATCCTAAATGGGTCAAATCTATTACTGATGTTGGTGTCTCCCCATGTAACACAATGGTGTGGGTTACCCTTAATATAAACAACACCTTAGGTATCTGCTCTATTTATGCATCTAATGACTATAAGGAGAGGGCTGACCTATGGAACTGGCTTTCTACACTTCCTGATATACCATGGATTATAGGAGGTGACTTCAATATGATTGAAAATCAGGATGATAAACATGGTGGATTACCTTTTGAATGGAAAAAATTAGAAAAACTTGCTTGGGATAGGCTCAAACATGCCAAAAACCTCTTTGACCCTTTAGTTGGCATTAAAAATGGCCCCTCCTCCCTTTGGTACACCTGGTGAAATTTTCAGCAGGGCAGCAATAGAATCTATTCTAGGCTGGACAAATTCTAGCTAATAAAGACTTCTCTTGCATTCCGAATGATAAAGGCATCTTTGTTAACGCTATCCCTACTGCTCTCTCCGACCATCATCCCATTATAACCATATTCGCCTTTGGGAACTCTGCTCCTCATCCTAGGCCTAAGGGAAGTAAATTTTTGCTTAATACTAAACTGCTTTCCGACCAAGATGTTCTTGCTGCCATCAACATTATCAGACTACTTAATAAAAACAATAACCAGCTCTCATCACATATTGATAGATGGAACTACAATATCTCTTCCTAGCAGAAACTTCTCCAAACTATTGGTCAAAAAAGAGCCAAAGACTATAGTTTCGAAGGAAAAATTCTGACTGAACAATTTCACTCGACTGAAATGGTTGTTCAAAATTGCCCACAAAATCAACACCTTGTTTCTCATGTGGCCATGGCCAGAAATGCTCTAAGAGCTCATTAATGTGTTAAATATCAAGGTGCTAAGATTAGGTCTAGAGCCCACTAGATTCAGGAACTGGAAAGGGATAAAGGATCGAAGTTTTTTTTTAATTTCCTATTCACAAATCAAGGAAAATATAGATAGAATTCTCATTGATAACCAAGAGATCACTGATCCTGTTAACATTCAAAAGGCATTCACTGACTACTATCAGAACCTCTTCACCACGGAGGATTCTAAGGAGGCTGAGGCCCTTAGAGAGGAAGTTAAAAAAATTATTCCTTGTAAAATATCTAGTGAAGATGTGGATACCCTCAAACAAATTTTCATTGAGGAAGTTAAAAGCGCCATTTTGGCTCTCAAAGATGACAAGGCCCTTGGCCCGGATGGTCTCCCCATAGAATTCTATAAGGCCAATCTGGATTGGGTTTGTAGTGATCTAGTTCTTGAAATTTCTTCTGAAGCCTTCTCCTCTGGATCCCTTGGCAACAACATTAATAAGGGTATTGTTAAACTTATTCCTAAGGATGGGGATAAGGCTCTTATTAAAAATTGAAGACCCATTACTCTCCTGAATGTGTCTTACAAGATTCTGGCTAAAATCTTGGCCCTCAGACTTGTCAAGATTCTCCCTAAATTTATTTGTGCCACCCAGACCGTCTTTATCAAAGGTAGATATATTATGGAGAATCTTATTACTAGCTAAGAGGCCATGGAATGGGCAAGGACCTCCGGGCAGGATGTTTTTGTTAGACTTTGAAAAAGCTTATGACTGTGTTGAGAGGAAATTTATATCAATGATGCTTCATGCTTTTGGTTTTCCTGTTGAGATTTGCACGTTTGTTAATATCTTGTTCAGGGATGTTATGGCTGAAATTGATATCAATGGATCCTTGTCCCCATCCATCTCCCTCAGTTGTTCTATCAGACAGGGTTGTCCGCTTGCCCCTGCCTTATTTGTTATTGCCTCTAATGCCCTTTTCTACCTCCTTAGAGACAACTCCCTCTCTCCCATGGTCAAAGGTATTAACCTTCCGGATGACTCTAATTTGACCAACATACAGTTTGTTGATGACACCTCCTTATTCTTGGAACTTACTCTTGATAACTTTGAAGCCCTGCACACCAAGTTCCAAATCTTTTCTAGGATCTCTGGTGCCCGCATCTCTTGCTCTAAGTCCACTTTGCTGGGATGGAGAGACAACCCACCTGATTGGCTAGATAGGTTTGGTTACCAATGGGGTGGTCCCAAGAAAATTGTTAAATATCTGGGAATCCCCTTTTCTGTTGACCCTTCCCTTAAGGATATGTGGGATTGGATCAAGGACAAAATTTCTAAGAAACTTAATAATTGGAACAATAGATTTCTCTCTGGCTGGTCAAGTCCAGGTCTGTCAAAAGATCCTCTCCTCTTATAATATATATTACTCTTCTGTTTGGATGTTCAACAGATATCAAATTCTTGAAATCCAAAAAATCATCAAGAAATTCCTTTGGTCTGATGGCAAAGGGAATTATAAGATACAGGTTGTTAAATGGACATGGTGTCATACTGATAAGCAATTAGGAGGTCTTGGATTAAAGGACCTCAAACTTCAAGGAATTGCCTTAGCTGCTAAGTGGGTCTTCCAGGCTCTTAGTGGGTCTTCCAGGCTCTTGAGGGTGATGAACCTTGGAAAGTGTTGATAATACATAATATCCAAAGAGGAGTCCCTAAGCATGCCAAGTCTTGGAGAGCTCTTCCAATGAGTGATATCATTGCTGGTACGTTCCCTGTGCTCACCCAGGGGTCTGCTGTCTTTAAGTCTATATGGAAAGCTTGGGTGATTGTTAGAAAACATCTAAATAACATTAATGCTATCAATAATAAATGTGTCCAAGGTGAACGTTCAATATGGTGGAATCTTACCCGCCACTCCAAACCCCTTGCTCTTGTTCAAGTATGCTCGGCTAAGACTTGGAATGTTGTTGGTATTTCCTACATGGATGATATTTTAGATAATGAAACTCTTGTTAGCTGGGAATGTATTAGCAGTAGCTTTAATCTTCCCGCCTCACATAAAATAACTTATAACATGATTGCTAAGGCTTGTAAGGACCTTGACCTCCCCAGAGAGTGTAATGTGGATTCCCATAGGTTCCTTGGCTTCCAATGGGCTAATGGTACTGTCTTGGCTATGGTTAAGGCTAAAAATATCTACACAATCATTGCCCACAACTCTGATATTATTGATCATATCAACTCCCTTTGGTACTCTAGTTTTGATACCCTTCATTGGAAGAAGTACTTTGCTTGGTTATGGAAAGGTCCCATAGCTCCCGAAATCAAATGTTTTAAATGGCTTCTGATCCTTAACAGACTGCCTTTGAGGAAGGATTTTGCCAATGATACCTATTGTAACTTCTGTAAGCTTCCTGAAACCTGCAAACATATTTTTTTTATTGTTTTATTGCTAGAGAGATTTGGCTTATGTTTGGTATTATCATTCCTAATCATGTGGATATTGTAGAAATTATTATTGGATATATTCATGGGCTTAAAAAAGATGCTAATCTCTTTTGGTTTATACTTTCTTCTCATATTCTCTGGCATATTTGGAAAATTAGGAATGAGGATAGGTTTCAAGGTGTTTCCAGAACCCTTACTGGGTCTTTTCGTATACTCATTTTCTCTAAAATTGTCTCGCAGGTTACTCTCACCTTGTGAATTGACAAGAAAAAGTATGACAGATTTCTGAAGGATAGATTTGCTACGATGTTTATTTACGAGCTGAAGGACTAGTTTGATTGGCGCAAGATTTCAGATAATCTCGCCAATTTTGATGAAGCTCTTGCTAAGCTCACGCTGGAAATGAAAAAGGAGCAGCAACCCACCTGTGGATAAGTGCCTCATGCTTGCCCAATCCAAGTTGGACGGAACATTGCTTGCATGGAGGGACCTCAAGGATGGACAGCCTGGATCGACAACTTTCAAGACCTATTGCACTAATGTTCCTTGTTGATAAATCTCAATTTTGTACTCACTTGATAATGTTGTAATCTTCTTTCTGCTATGCTGTACTCCCTGTACTTTTGGACTTATGTTGTGAGGCTCGGCCTCTAACTGGCTGTTTTGTTGTATCTTTTTTATTCTCGATAGTTAATACAAAAAAAAAATTAATAAGGTTTCGTATTTTTGTAACTTGGATTGAACCATCCACTTTACAATTTTGATACTGATGTGGATGTTCTTGGCTAATACTCTAATTTTAGGCGTATTCCTATATTGCTACCCATAATTGCTTTCATTTCCACCAAAGTTCTATAACAATGTATTCTTCATCTAATATAATAAAATAAAGCAAACTGTAAAAAATGGATTAAGGAGATAGTAGTCAAGAAGAAAAAAAAATTGCAGTTAAGGATCAATAAGGATCAAAGTAACGAGAACCGGAATCGTCTCGGAATCGGCAAGGCCGAATCAAATCGCGAATTGCCCATGAATCGGCAAATTTTAAAAACCCTTAAAATTTAGAGATTTTAACAATTTAAAACTTATTTCATGCACCCTTTATTGAATATAACTTAAACACACTATAACATCATCAAATAGAAGCTAACATACAT
>MU228212.1:885738-897818 GCA_018584345.1 Thuja plicata
ATTGTTCAGTTCACCTCTAATTTTGTTTAAATATCTCCTTATTTTTTATTCCAGGCCACAATGGGAAACCATCAATTTTGCCAAGGCAGCTATTTCATACTAGGTAACTAGAGCAGCAGTTTCATAAAGGCATGAAGTGATAGCTTCATCATGTTTCCAGACCATCCACAATGCCTAGAAGGGCCTCAAATTTCCTTCCAATTTGACTTATGGTGACATATGAGGTTCTTGATGGGTATTTTTAAGTATAATAATTAATAAGTCAATTGTAATTGCAATTTGAGAATTCAATTGCAAGAATAGAGGGGATTGAAGTGAATTTTAAAAAGATTCATAGATTCAACGTAGACTGCATAAGGCAAAATCAGAACTGCAGAGTGTGAGAGATTTGTGTGTGTTCTTAGCCTTAGGGACTAAAATTAGTTTGTTTCAAGCTTGTTGAATGCCTAAGATGACTAGGATTGTATTTTCCACTGAAAATGGTGAGTTAGGAGGTGATTTGTGTCATGTCCCCAGTTTGAAACCCTAAATATGATGTCTCCTTTTTGAAATAGTATCTAATAATAAATAAATAAAAAATTAAAATATAAAAGAAAATTAATTATAATAGAATATAATATAATTCTAGATAACTAAGATCAAGTGGCAATCCTATACTAGAACCATAAATTATTTATAAGGAACATTAATGGTGAGATGGACTATCTCCAAGTCAGTGAAGTTTTATTAATGAAGCATGATATTTCTAATGATTTCTGTTTAAGATATAAGTTTCTTATATGTCATTCATTGACCGTGAATATTGGGCATCGCACATTCAATAATATCAAATAAGAGTTGGGCGTGAATATACTCCTTGCACCAGAATTTATTATAGTTGAAACATTCCATTCTAAAGGTGGCAATAAATATTCCTCTTCGCTTTCGAAAGAGAATTTGTTACAATCCCATGATTGATAGTGAACAATAAGTGACTAATGAAGATACAAGAAGAGTTGCGTTCACAAACCAAACTATCAATTAAAGACGTTGCTCTAAAGTAATAGATAGAGAGCAGCGATTTCAGTGATAAAAGCCTATGTTATGGAACCGTTGCTGACTCAACAAGAATTAAGAGAGATGCAACTCAAGAAGAATTACCAACAATGGAAATTTTATTATAGAAATATACTTTAGAATGGTTATTGCCTGAATTGGATTTCAATATGAATGATGTTTATGTGATATCATGATGCCTACTAATGCTTTGTAGAAAAATATGTTATCATGGCTCGAGATATAATGTCAATTTCCACTATTATTGTGTTCAGGACCTGGACCGGGATTTCTCTGTTAAAGGGCATTTCAATTGGTAAATATATACTCGTAAAAGTTAAATGTATTACATTTCTTGTTCTAATTGGAATTGTGGTTTTAAGAGCAAAATATAGGAATATCCCAAAAGTGGACAATACAATGCCCTTCATAGTCTCCATTGACCAAGATATGCTTGCAACGTCAACTTCTTGAGGAACCGTGTTAAGGGGTTTTGCATCTCTTTCCATCCTTCTTAGTTCTTTCTTTCAGCTATAGGATTCAATGGCTCTTTGCGTTCACTTGATCTTGCTGTGGTTATCAACTTGTGAAATCACACCCA
This sequence comes from Thuja plicata, assembly GCA_018584345.1. NCBI lineage: Eukaryota > Viridiplantae > Streptophyta > Pinopsida > Cupressales > Cupressaceae > Thuja > Thuja plicata. The sequence continues at coordinate 887,375 of MU228212.1, forward strand.
ACCTCCAACAAAGGAAAGAATTTGCTTTGGGACCAATGTGATTTGTAAACAAGAAATGGCTATGATATACAGCAGTCATTAGATTTCTCTTATAAAGGGCATTTCAATTGGTAAATTTATACACGTAAAAGTTAAATTTATTACATTTCTTATTCTAATTGGAATTGTGGTTTTAGGGCAAAATTTAGGAATGTCCCAAAAGGGGACATTACAATGCCCTTCATAGTCTCCATTGACTGAGATATGCTTGCAACATCAACTTACTGAGGAACCATGTCAAGGGTTTTTGCTTCTCTTTCCATGCTTGTTAGTTCTTTCTTTCAACTATAGGAGTCAATGCTTCTTTGCAAGCACTTGATCTTGCTGTGGTTATCAACTTGCAAAATCACTCCCAACTTCCAACAAACGAAAGAATTTGCTTTGGGACCAATGTAATTTGTAAACAAGAAATGGCTATGCTATACAACAGTCATTAGCATGCTGATCTGATTGAAGAAATAAAGAACTGTTCTCTTTAGGGAAACATTCAATTTAAAACTTGAAGGGAAATTAGAGAAAATCAACATCACAAAAGAAGACACGAGGATTTCAACATGTAGAACTTCAATTCTGGTAGAAAACTCCACCAAAAGAGAGGCAAATTGTAATGTCCCCTGCTAGGTTTAAGCCTGTTATAACCAGAATTAACCCATTTTAATATTCTTATGGCCTAAACTGAACGGACTAAGTTGCATTGAATCAAATCTATGTTATTCCATAGTTCAAAGTATGAAAAATGATTCATTTATCATGCTAAAACATATTAGATAATATGGTTGTTTTACTATTTATAATTATTAATGTCAATGCTGATCTTATTACTACTTCAGTTTGAGAAGGGAGAAGATATGAATGTAACCAAATCGCTTACAGACATAACACAATAGGCTCACTCAAAGTTTACAGATCCAAGCCCTTATCCTATCTTTGGACCATACCCTTGAGGTTTAAGGGATGCTGATCCCTACCCTATCTTGGAAATCATTCTATTGGCTGGATTTAGACTGCCCCTCTTTGGAAACACTTCAGTTCCTTCCTCTTCAGGTACTAAGTAGTAACGGATCTGAACATGGACATATATATATATATATATATATATATGATTATGATTCCATTATTACTAATGATTATATATATTACAGATGTAAATATTGAATCATTCAGGGATATGTTATAGAACATTTAGATATATACATTATATATAGATGATTCTGATTTCATCCTTATTAACATATAATATATATAAAGGCTCTTTATCCCTTATATGTGTGTGTGTAATTCTGATTCCCTTTATAGATGTAAATATACAAATATGAATATAAAACATGTGTATATAATTCTGATTATTATTATGTATATCTTCAATATATAATATGAGTAATTCTGAATATCTTTATTGACAAATGTGTGTGTGTGTGTGTATACATATATATGTGAGTGTGTGTGTGTGTGTATATTGAATTCTTATTTAATTCTATCATAGAGCGTGATGTTTTGTTTCTATTTCTTTATTCCTTATTTTCATAATCTCCTTCTATATCCCTCCCTCTGTATCCATTTTATCAGAAATCTATAGATATAAAATGTTCTCTGCTTCCTTTCTGATATTTTCGTAAGGGTGAATACCAGATATAATCTATTTACCTCCTTCCACCTTCCTGACTGGAGTGTGCTTGACTTCCCATATATATCTTGTAAATGGAATGGGTTGCACCCCTTCACATTTGATGGGACACAACTCTTTTGTCAACAAGCCTTCATAGTAACAAATTGTGCCCTTCGACTGTAATATATTGATCATAGATTATGGTCAATTGATATTGCATAATTATTATTTATTTAGACATAATCATTGTCCTTTAATTATATCTGATCGGTGTTGGCAAAGTACATACCTGAGTCGGACGATATGTATTAGCTCCTTCGATCTGTTCTAAGCTATCGTTGTAGAGTTTCCAATGTAAACTTAATGAATGGTCAGTTGTGTCTTCCTCAAACATAAGATATAAAAGGGAAAAGAGAACTTCATTTAAAGGGGGATATGGAGGAAGTAAAAGAGTCTTAAGGGCGCATAGGAATTTAGGAAGGATGAATGGAACAGGAAATGAATGGAATACGGAAGTGACTCTTTCAAAGGACAGCAATGATGAAGGGTTGAGACTGATTCAAAGGGTGCTAATTATGAAGGGTTGTGACTCTCTCAAAGGACAGCAATGATGAAAGGTTGTGACCCTCTCAAAGGGTAGCAATTATGAAAGGTTGTGACTCTCAAAGGACAGCAATGATGAAGGATTGTGACTCTTTCAAAGGGTGGTAATTATGAAAGGTTGGGACTCTCTCAAAGAGTAGCACTCATTGAAGGTTGTGATTCTCTCAAAGGACAGCAATAATGAAGGGTTGTGACTCTTTCAAAGGGTTGTAATTGTAGGCGGCAATTATGCCAGGAATAGTTAAATAAGACTTTGTGTTAGTTAATGTAATAAAACATTGTTCTGAAGGGGTGTCAGTTGTGTCGTTAGTTGGTGACGGTTGGAAACTTAACTAACCGTGTCGCGTCTATTTGTAGGGAGTCCGTAACAAGTGAAGGGTGTGGTTAATGTTGGAACTATTAGGCTATGGAATATATATCATTCTGTCATTTATGGTGCAATGTGATTCTATGTTATTCATGCTATTGTTGTATTTCATTTATCTCTGGTATTATGCAATCCTATTGAATATGTATATGTTGTGCAATCCATCTCCAGTTAGGCGTCTAACATTTTGGCGTTGTTGCCTAAAGTTCGAACCTGGCGGTCGAGGGAAGTAGGATTGGCAGGATGGCAGCATAACGGGTCGTACGTTCGACCAACAAGTCCTGGTAGCTGATAGTGACGAAGAAGACAATACTGAAGTAACCAGAGAAGACGAGTTAACACAGAACTTGGTTCACACGTGAGACATGTCGGTTGACGAGTACGTACAATGGGATGCTCGGGAGAGAGCGGTCTCGGCTGGTACGGTACGCGCCGAACTCACGGTGAGCGGTCCTGTGTACAATCTTCTGGGTAGTCTTCCGAGATTGCCAACTCCGACAATTAATGCCCAACCCACCAAACAAGGACAAAAGGCAACGCATGAAGGCGGAGACAGAAGGAGAGAAGGAAACCGAAACTACCGTACAGAGGTTTCTGTGTATCCAAGAACAAGCTGAGAGACGCCGACCACTCCCGAGCAATTCCTGGGCGCACGAAGGATTTGACACCGACACTTGGGAAGGTGGTGACTCGGTACCAATTGAACCATCCGTACATTTCAAAGAGGACAATAGCCAAGAGGGAAATCTCGAAGGGGAGGTAGTGGATTTATTTAAAGAGTGCCTTGCGGGACATCAACAATCTCATTATTTCGGAGGGATCAAGAATAGGGAGAATAGAACCAAAGACTTTGAGGAGAAGAGAGTACTAGTACCACTACGAAGGAGGCAACCAAGACATGAACGACAGAGGTGGAGGGGTAGAAGACTCGTGCGTAGCTAGAGGTGCGGAAGATGCACAGGGACGCGGAGGAGCAACCAACCCACCGACATCTAATAACGTGCACAGTGCCTACCGTACGTGGAAAATGGAAAACCCCCCAGTGAAACAAAAACTGCACAAGTTCAGTGGGTACAAATCGGAGGATCTGGCCCGCCACTGTAAAACATGTGTAACGATATGGGAAGCAAATGGCCAAGATGACCATGACTACTGGTTGAAGGCTTTTCCTGCCACCATAAGAGGGATTGCAATTGATTGGTACACGGACCTGTCAGCAAGGGGTAAGGGGACTTGGGATGACCTGAAAAAAAACATTCAAGGAGGAGTTCAGATTGCTCCATGATGATGATGAAGTAGTGGCACGACAAGGAAAAAATGAACAGTACGAGCTTACCATCATAGGCTAAAGGAACTCATTGGTAAACTCAAAACTAGCTCGCAGGTGGTCTGAAAAAACGATGGTTCATTAAGGGACTAAATCCATCCTTACGGAGGAAGATGAAAGTGGTGTCACCATCCTCGTACACCGACGCCTACAACCGTGCGATGGATATTGAAAGTGAAAACAAGACATCTAGAGCTAAGAAGAAGACGAGTGATGACAATAGCACGGATGGGGACAGTGAGGGAGAATCCAAAACTATACACGCGCTATGAAAAGAGGTGATGAGAATGATGAAGGAAATGAGGGATGGAAAGGAGGAGACAAAATATGGCAAGGAACTTTGGTGCACGAACTGCAAGTTGGAAGGCCATACCAGAACTAACTGGCCAAAGAAGGCATTTTGTGACATCTATCAAGTACTAGGCCACCCCATCAAAGAGTGCCCATACAATCTGAAAGAAAGGAGTGCTCAAATGCTCTTCACCCAAGGGGAACAATCAACTCCGTCGGTCACACCTCCAAGAAACACAAATGCCTCGTCAGGAAGTTACCGCACCAACCAATGAGGAAGTAATAACAAAAGCAACAATAACACATCAAGAAGCCACATCCAGTACGACACGAAGGGGCATCCCATGATACAATGTCACAGATTAACGAGTGGGGCCACTTTGCGCGGGATTGTCAAAGAGGCAGTGGTCAAGGTGGAGGAAGCATGCTATGCAAATGGTGTGGTCCTTGTAGCCACGAGGATGCTAATTGTCGTAAGGAGAAGGGGGTAAATATGATAAACATTACAGGATCTGAGAAGGAGGTCCAGACAATCACAAGGTCCCAGACGGAAAAAGCCACGTACCCCGATCCACGTATGGAAAAAGAAAGGTTGAAGGAAGCCAAAATGGAAACGAAACTGGCAATGGAGGAAGAACGGAGGCAAACACATGGCACTCCCATACGGTCAGCATCAGAAGCCAACATCATACAACAGATGTTACAGGCGACGGTCCCAGTACGAGTGGCAGACCTACTGGAGACGCTACCACAACTGAAGGTGGCAATCACTAACATAAGTGACACTAATGGGAGCCAAGATATTGGCAAACAAGGGGCGAATGAGATAGGAAAAAAAGACGAGGACGCTACTACCTCGAATGGTGCCGCGGATCCTATGTTGTTAGCAGTGGGTGTTGGACGGACACCCACAATGGTCGAAATGGAAATCATTGGACGCACGTTGACCAACACTATTGTAGATGGAGGATCTGGTGTAAATGTACTGCCAGAAGAAACATGGAAGGCCTTGGGTAAACCTACACTCTGGTCGCCAACCTTCCACTTGGTAGGCGCTGACCAACATGGTATAAAACCAATCGGGACACTCATGGCGCAAAAGGTTGTTATTGGAACCCAACAGTTCTTTCTAGATTTTGTTGTCATCGCCCTCGAAAGGAAGGGGTATGATGCCCTCCTCGAGAGGAGTTGGCTCATCACAGCGAAGGCCAACCACAATTGGAAAAAGAACGCCCTTTCCATCAAGAGTGATGGAAAGAAATATGTCATTGACCTACGGAATCAGGCGGTAAGCTAGGAACTGGCATCGGACTCCAAGTCCAAAGGAGGAGAGTTGGGCGAAGGAAGAGGGATCGAACCGGATGAAGAGGGAGTTCTGAGACTTGAGGATTGTTCGGAAGACAAAATGAGTTCACTAGATGGATTGGTCCACTGGCAGATGGAGGATTATGAAGTTTTCCATCTAGGTTGTAACATGTTAGAGCTTATGGAGGAAACCATCGACTGGGGACCAAAGCATTTGGAAAAAAACCTAACTTGCAAGAAACCTTTGACTCAGGACCAAAGTATTTGGAAGAAAAAACAGTTGGGAGCATATCGTACGCACATCGGGAAGGAAGGGGTCTGTACAAACAAACACCAGCATACCGTGCAGATGAGAGAAGGCAGTTTGATAGATTTCTGTACGAACAAAGGAAGAAGCAAAGACCATATGGTTTGTACGGAGGTAGAAGGGGTCGTACAATGTACGGACCGAGCGGAGCGGGGAGAAAGGAAGGAAAAACGAGATGTCGAAGCATTTGAAGACATGAAAGAAAATCGAAGGGGAATTCCAGGTCGTACAGAATGTATGGAAGCCACAGAGAACACGGTCTATACGGCACATACGACAATAGGAAAACGACTTGGTTGTATGGCCGGGAGAGAGGGGGCCATCTGCCAACCCCGTAAACCACATACGGCGTGGAGACAAGATCCATGTACGAGAGTAGGAGCCGTACGGAGCAGGAAAATCCAGTGTCGTACAGAACAGGAAAATTCAGCGTCGTACGGACGAAGTGGCAGAGAATTTTCATGTACGGAACCGGAGTCGTACAGATGAAGGGGCAGCAACGTTTGACATACAGAGTGGAATTTGTACGAAACAAAGAGGATTCAGACAGTACAGTCCATAAGGCTAATAGGCACCGGCACTCTCAAGTTGTCTGTATGGTCCGTACGGTTGGTAATAACATAGTGGGCATTGTGGGTAGTGGAGTTGGCAGAGAACACGGTCTGTACGACACGTACGACGACAGGAAAACGACTTGGTTGTATGGCTAGGAGAGAGGGGGCCATCTGCCAATCCTATAAACCACATACGGCGTGGATACAAGATCCTTGTACGAGAGTAGGAGCCGTACGGAGCAAGAAAATCCAGTGTCGTACAGAACAGGAAAATTCAGCGTCGTATGGACGAAGTGGCGGAGAATTTTCATGTACAGAACCAGAGTCGTACGGATGAAGGGGCAGCAATGTTTGACATACAGAGTGGAATCTGTACGAAACAAAGAGGATTCAGACGGTACAGTCCATACAGCTAACAGGCACCGGCACTCTCAAGTTGTTTGTATGGTTAGTACGGTTGGTAATAGCATAGTGGGCACTGTGGGCAGTGGAGTTGGCAGTACCATGACAGTTCGCAGAGGAGAGATGGCGTCGAAAAAATCAAGAAAATGGTGTGCGCCATGGAGTTCAGTGTGGTTTTCAAGGTGCTAATTTGGTCTTGGCGGCAAGGGCGTTGCCCCTCGACCCTGCCTTGCACCGCGACAGGGAGTGCGCCTGGGGCACTGCCCCCGAACCCCACGAGGGGCGCTGCCCCTTGCCCCTAGACCCCCATTTGATTTTTGAACTACACTACAACTTCGAGTTTGTGCAGTATAACTCATTGTCTACATTCTTGTCATTAGTCTTTCTGGATATTACTTGATGTATACTTGTTGTCAGGAAGACGACTTTTTCTTTTGGGGGGATGATGTAAGCGGCAATTATGCTAGGAATAGTTAAATAAGACTTTGTGTTAGTTAATGTAATAAAACAATGTTCTGAAGGGGTGTCAATTGTGTCGTCAGTTGGTGATGGTTGGAGACTTAACCAACCGTGTCATGTCTATTTGTAGGGAGTCCGGAACAAGTGAAGGGTGTCGTTAATGTTGAAAATATTATGCTATGGAATATATATCATTCTGTCATTTATGGTGCAATGTAATTCTATGTTATTCAGGCTATTGTTGTATTTCATTTATCTCTGGTATTATGCAATCTTGTTGAATCTGTACATGTTGTGCAATCCATCTCCAGTTAGGCATCTAACAGTAATTATGAAGGGTTTTCTGTCTCTCAGAGGGTAGCAATTATGATAGGTTAAGGGCAGAAATGATGAAGGATTGTGACATTGTGAAAGGTGGTGACCATTGCAAAGGGCAAGCATGATGAAGAGGTGTGACTCTCCCTCACTTTGGAAGATATAAAGGGGAGAAGGTTTTGTTTGAGGACATCCAAAGGAGATCAATTTTGGAAATAATATATTATTCTCAAAGGCAACAATGAAAAGTGGTGACTCAATTCTTATGAAAGGTGGTGACCCTTTCACCAATAAAGTATTACGTCTCTCGAGGGAGCATGGTGTAGAAGAACCTCAGTCCTCCCTAGACCATCTACATTGTTTTGAGGAGTTGTTATCTTTAATGTCTCCACTGCAGATAACATTTTAGGGTGCATTATGAGCTCAGTTGATAGTCAATGAGTGTGGGTGGACATAGTAGAGTCCCATTTTTGTTTTTATGCTCTCTTTTCATAAATGGTTTGTTGATAAGAGATGGGACAGATAAGTGAACAGCTCATAACTAATGGTATTGATTCTTCCATTTATATTGAGTCATTGACATCCCTTTATTTATCTTTTTATCAAAAAAAACTAGGCAGAAAGCAAAGCCACGTTGTGTGGCACACCTAGATTGTATCATGAGAAAATTAAATTATGATATGCATACAGGTTCCTATTATTATTTGAACATATATGTTGAATTAGAATAAGATGTTTCTGGTACTTTACGAGTTCTTACCACTCAAAATATAGCAAAGTTTAAATGGGGGAAAAGCTACAGAAACAGAAGAGTCAATTCATTTGTTGTATCAAACTTCCAAGGAAAGAGAGAGAAAATATAAATAAATACAAAAATTATACCCATATTATCGCTGAATATTGAGCATTTTCTTAGCCTCAACTTGTTCTTCCAAAAGATATTCACTTGCATATTTGCTAAGAAGCTCCTGTTTCTTCTTCTCCACAACCATTCGCTCAATTTCYTTTTCATCTGGAAGAGGCACATGAGCAATGAATTCTCGTTCTTTCTGTTGTAGSTTTTCTCTATCTTGTTTATCCTCCTCRGGGATCTCCTCCTCTTCTTCAAATAGGATAGGTTTGACYGCAGCAACCTCACCGCTCTTGACTGTCTTCCTTGCTTCACTCTTAATGGCCTCAATTCTCTGCCRTTCTTTCAGTGCCCTAGACCGCATATCCTCCTCTGCAACACGCTCAACTTTCACTACAATCCCATCCTCTTCATCCCTATAGCCATAATAACTTGCATCAATACGCTTGTAAATTTCATATCTGGATCTCCTCTTCTTGGCCTCTGGAGGCTTTTCAAACAGCTCTTTCACACCAGGTAGGTGTTTGGCAGCCCCAAAATATCTGTAACCTGGACCTCTACCACTAGGATTTGGTACATCAACTTCATTTCCTTCTAAATCTGTCATCTTTGCCCCTGCTTTTGTATAATTTGGACCACCAAGTTCAACAATCCGAGCTTCCCAATGCCCCTTTTCCCTGATCAACTTGTTAATTTCATCATTAAGATCTCGCAGACGATGTTCACCAAGACCTGGGTTCTGGATTTCCATCACCTTCCTTCCTATCTCTCTAATGATTTGCTGGCGCCACTTATCTGCTTCTGCCAAGTCTCGGCACTCCGAGGCCAAATATGGACGTCTCTCCTTGGGTTTCTTTTTTTCTTCATTTTTAAAGGCCAGGAACCTACTCAACATAGATTGTGCTTTCTCTTCATTCCGAGCCATTTTTACTTTCAGGAAAAAAAGTGAGTGTGCCCCTAAAACACAAAAGACCTGTTACAGCTAACCGCTCCTCTGTATCTTGTTTATTGACCTGCAACATATAATGGAAAAAAAAATGAAATTACTTAGATACACTTAAAATGCAACCGGTCAAGGATTTCAAAACCCGCCCAAACTTGCAACCGGTGCAGCTAAATTTCAACAATACCATCAATTGTAAACATATGAGAACCAAAGTTTAGTTCAAATGATAGAAAAACGAGCCATATAATGGTAGGTCAAAATATTAGCATTCTTTGACGAACAAGATTTTGAAAGGCAGCCTAATATTATTGATTTTCTAGATTGGCCTTTCAAACTTGGATGATTAAATATGGAAACTCCGAGGGTTTGCCTATTTACGGACTCATATGCTTGATTTGCTATTCGGCCAAATAAAACTGATGGAAAATAAATCTAGAATCGGAATGAAACATTGACAGCGGATATTACTGATCCTGAAAAAGTAGACTTACAGGCAGTTACTCTGATTTGAAAAGCGAGAGAAAACTATTCGCAGTGACCTTCTTCGCCGTAGAAAATACTCGAGGAAATTTGTTGCAGAATATTCAAAAAAACACAATGACATATAACACCAGTCTTGTTTAAATTGTAGCGCGAGGATCGGATCCCGTTTGTAGGTTGATTGCTCTCTCTTGATGAAAAGACCCTGTATAAAATAATTGTGTTTGTCTGCATTTTAGAAATTATTTGAAAATCTTAACTCTTCCAGCTATTTAGATGAATAAAATTTTATTTTTTAAAATCTATATTAACCTTTAAATTGTGTTGACACATCTTCATTTTTAAAAATGGATGAAAATAGTCACAATCTTAGGCCCCGTTTGTTTCGCTGAATTGGGGTGGAATTGGAAGTGACACTTCCCGTTTTTTGCGAATCCGACGTTTGTTTCTCTAAATTGCAATTCCTGATTCGTCAAGCAAAACCGGGTTTAGACACCAAAATGAGTGGCATCATCTTCCCACTGAATAGGTGGAATTAGAAATCATATCCTGGTTTTGCGATAATAAGGTTTTGAGTCAAATTCCAATTCCCC
>MU228212.1:897868-922606 GCA_018584345.1 Thuja plicata
TGCGATAATAAGGTTTTGAGTCAAATTCCAATTCCCCAAGATGCAAAACCGGGATTTCAAAACCTGATTTTGTGATAATAAGGTTTTGAGTCAAATTCCAATTCCCCAAACAAACGGGGCCTTAAAGTTTGTAGGGGATAATAATTTGGGACATAAAAATATAAATAAAGAGAGTAGTATCATAGGGGAGGAGAAATATCTCAATCATCCAATTTACTTCATTTATTGTAATAGGAGGGTCTCACCCTTTAGTATCATTTTTGTAATCTTCTTCTTTCGTTACACAAATAGGCAAAGTGGCAAGAGCTAGTCAAGGGAATTTGTTTCAATCAAACCAGATAGAAGCACCTCTTGTTGTCCACTTGGAAGTTTCTCTCTCAAGCGACAAAGAGGCAAAGCATTGAAGAGAAATCCACAACAATTCACACTAATAACGATCCCTTCTCATGATCAAGGGAGAAGCTTAGAAGTGGCTCTCTCAGCTACCTCAAGTGGAGAGATTATGTCCATAATAGATTATATGAGCAGGGGAACAATGAGATCCAACTCACACTATATGAAAAATAGTCTTACAATGATTGTTTTAGGCTCAATGCCAAGGTAACTCACTGCTCTTGAATTGCAGGCTAAGGTGAACTGCCTTAGGACAAGATACAAAGGACTTGAAGGATGAGATGAACTACCTTAGGGAAAGATACAAGACTACAAAGAAGGACTACTTGTCTTTCAACAAGATACATGAATGTCATGAATCAAATGAACAAGCCTTCAACATAATGCCTCCAACAATCCTCTAAGCAAGAATTTGTCATTGATTCATTGTTTCAAGCAACCAACTTCATGACAAACACCACATGCACATATATTGTCTCAATACTAGTATATAGATTGATATGATCATGAAGGGAAAAACTCATTAAGGAAGGCCTCTTTTAGATATGTAATAAGGTTTGTGATGCTCTTTTCAGGCATGATTCTTGGATGGCCATCCCCAAATTATTTCTCAGTTTCCCCATCTTCAAATCCTTTTTGATTGTTTAGGTTAGGCAGGTTAGAATAGGGTGGAAAAATTTAAGACCGCCAATCTCAAGAGACATTTGTAGGTAACTTTCTAGATAGACCCTCAAGACTAGCCTACTTGAGGTACTAAAGAGCATTGTTGATATCTAGCAAATATTTTAGCTGGAAGAATTTGTAGTGTCCTTGAAGGTAGGGATGTTTTGGCTTGAGATCTAGATCCAAAAGGAAAATTTTATGTTGCCTTTAGATACCTAGCACTAGATAGTAAGTTGCATGGTCGGGGAGGTGTGCCCTGGTGGAAGAAAGTTTGGAAAAGTGCAACTGTTTTCTTTGGATAGTTGCCCAAAATAGGTGTCTTACTTGGGAGAATTTGAAGAGAGGTTGTCAAGGCCCTTCAATTTGTGTTCTTTGTAGAATCAATGAAGATTCGTCTTTTCTTTCACTGCCTTTACTCAAGGGAGATTTGGCACCTTTGGCGGGGCGCATGGAATCATTCTTGTGCTCATGCCACCTCTTTAGTTGAACTTTAGGAGAGTTTGGTTTGCCCTCCATCCAAAGTTGTGTTTCTTCAAGTTGCTTGGATTGTTGGCCTAACCTTTATCATTTGGAATTCATGATTAGAAAGGAATCAAATAATCTTTCAAGGTTTAGAAATTGGGAGCTTTCTTGTGTGGAGAAAGATTGTCAACGAGCTTTAGGAAACTATTTCAGCAAAATGTGGCATGTCTACACCTATGGACTCGACTGATCTAGTTGTGGCCAAGAATCTAAATCTAATCAATGATGGGATAGGTTCCTCTACCAGAAGGAGAGCGAGACAGACCAAATAGAAAATTTATAGGGAAGGAAGGTGGCTTCCACCTCCTGAAGGAGTTTTAAAAGTCAATACAAATGGCTCTTCTAGGGGAAATTCTAGACAAGTGGGAATTGCTGGCATTGGTAGTAGTGAAGGTAATACCATGTTCTTTATCTCCATTTATAAGGTATAGAATTCTAATAATTTGATGAAGGACCTTTCGATTTTCATTTTTTTGAGAGAGCATTCTCTCTTGGTTGGAGGATTATTTGTGAGTCTAATTCACAAATAGTGTTTGACATGTTCAAAGATATCCAATTAGATAGATTATCTTGGTAGCTAAGCAAATCCTAACTATGTTGCTCCTTGGAATACTCTTCCTTTTGTCATATTCTCATAGAGTGGAACAAAGTGGTTGATTGTGTAGCTAAGTGGGCTTCTTGGGGCTTAGAAGGATGGTATGTTGATGGTTAGGAAGTTTTACCTGCTAATTATTCAAAGACTAAGGTAAAGTTAATCATGGATGATAGAAATTTGTAATGGACCCTTTCAAGGTGTTCTCTTGGGAACTGTCTTTATTTGCCTTGTTTGATGTTTGCAGCATGAGCCTGGGGCCTTTTGCTCAGTACTGTTTATTTTCTCATGAATAAATTTTTACCCCCTTCTTTAAAAAAAATATAAACAAAAGATATGTCACATCTAGTTCCTCTCAATTAGCAAAATCTATAACATATAGTTTAGTTAAACAACATTGTAACAATAATTATTTATACATGTAACAAAAACAAGATATGTATAGTAATGATTTTGTGAAAAATACAGTATTTAAAATTAGAACTAAATCTCCATGTACAATAATGTGTAATGGCTAAATTAAAATGAATGAATATCTATAATAATAATAACTACATAATTATAATAGATATACAAATATTATTGTTAACAAATTAAATATAATACTAATTATATAATTAGACACAATTATACATGTAATAAAAGATCTATTTTATAATAATAATAACTTTGTATAATATAAATAATTAATAAAATCTATTAGTAATTCATAGTAATTATTCTATTGTTTATTATTAATGACTACGTAATAATAAGTATGAATTATTCAATTAAATTTAATTTATCCATAATAAATGCACTATGATTATTTCATTAATATTTATAAATTATATTACATTATTATTTATTAATGAGTATTTACTAATGTTCTTATTATATAATATTATCTAGGAAATTATTATCTAAATGAGTAAATTAAAGCTATATATTTAATCTTTTTGTATGTTTGATATTTATAATTGTATGTGTTTTTAAATAATTATTATAAAAAATCAAGTGGTTTTATCACCCATTGCATTGTCTAAAGAAATAAAATAAAACATTAGGAAATTCGGTCAATCTATTTTTATTCTTTCTTTTCATTGGTGGATGCTTTGACTTTTAAAAGGGTGATGTCATTGTAATAAGAATGTAGGGTACTATTAGCCAATAGAATAATAGATAAAATATGTGTATTTTAAAATAAATTTCATAAAACCTTATAGCATTTGTTGATATGTAAATGTATTAAACACACCAACAAAAAAATTTAAAACGTTAAAGGTTTACTAAGTTATCATAAAGATTTCATGTGCACGCAAATGATGTAGAGGGAAACGGTTAACAAAATTAGTTTAAGTGTCCAAAAATAACACAAGGGTCCAACCAGAAGATGGTTGACTAAGTTTGCCCAAGTTGACTATAAGTCAAACTACGTAGAATAGCTTCCAGAAATATCCTATAGGGATCCCTAAGCAGCATGCTTGTTCAGGCACACAAACTGAGACGATTGACTAAAGTCAACCAGACTTGACCAAAAACTCAACCATGCACCGATAAACGTGAAACTAAGTTATAAGGTTAGTTACACTAAAAGGAAAGCATGTGCACAAAAATTGAGGCATTTGACCTAGGTTTGACCAAGGTTGACCAAAAGTAAACCATACAATAATACGGTCGACAATTTGATTAAGGCTTTAAATTTAGACGTAATGACAAGAAGTCGAAAAAAAACTACCCTATCGTTTAACTCTTATCGCTAACAAGGTTTTCGACAAAAAAAATAATCAGATTGGTTTAAGTCTCGTTTTCTAAATACTATATTAACTTAATAAAATATAGCTTTATTAAATCACATCCATTGATATGCAAATATAATTAATTGTTAATTTGATTACACTTAATAGAAATGGATGTTTAAAAGAATTCAATATTAAACTAATAAATTTCAACTTTTAAAAATACTAATTTATAATGAAACCCATTTAATCCTAATATTTATTATAATAACCTTCTAGAGTTTCCTAAATTCTAAAGTCAATAAAATTGACTATACAATTCTAATGGAATAAATTTTTGAGGACCCATTGAAATCAAATCTATAAGGGAGAGAAAATCAAATCTATATATACATATTTCTTATAAATACTCCCTTAAGTCTCACTTTTATCTGGAATAATCTTTATGATTATTTATGTCTATGATATTATTATTATATTTTTATTTTATTTTAGGGCTAACCCTTCGTTTCACTAGGGTTTTGCAAGGGCCGATTGGAGTGGCGACGGAATGGAAAGAGGGCGGAAGATGGCAGCACAGCGGCAGCTCGCGGAGGAGGAAGGATGGTTTAAAGGAGAGGCGGGACAATGCAGTGGGCGACGCTCACGGTAGCAGGGGAGTGGTGGGGGTTCGGGGCGGCACGGCGCGGCGCCACCCTTCCCACTATGTAACCACAGTGGGCTGGGTGGGCCGGTCGTGGCCGTCGCCCTCCCTACCACTGTGTTTACACAGTGGTCGAGGCCGCGCGAAAAGAGGAGGCCCATCGGGGTAGGGCTTCGACCCTCCCCACCCAAAAATTATTTATTTATAATATATTTCGAACGTTTCAAAAAAAACATTTTTCCCTTTTCTTTAATGGGGTTTAATTTAGGATAGAAGATAATTATAATTATCTAATTATATATTATAGGACAATTATAATTAATTTTTTTTTTTTACTGGTGAATAAAAAAATCTCTGTGTTAAACAGTGAGTATAAGGAGACTTTTTTTTTAATTTTTAAATATGCATTCTAAATCTAATCTAGTAGATTTAGATATTGTAGGAACTATAATTTCACTTTTGACATTTTTTTCAAATAATTAAAAAAAATACACTAAGTAAAAAAATTATTTTCAAGAAACATACAACACAATAATTTATTAAATTTCTAAGTATGCATAAATAGAGGATAAACTAAATTTCAATTCTAAATAGCAATAATACATTTACATGTAGTTAGAAATTTAACTAACTATTTAGATCTACAATCCCCATATTTTGCTAACCATAATCCATATAAAATTAATTGTATTTAACCCTTAAAAATTAACGTTAAATTAACAACATACTCATAAACTACCTAACTCCAATTGTCCATAAGTTGAAATCTGCTTAATCTTAGGAATTTTGATTGCATACTAAATTCATATATTTATAGAAGATGCAAGTAGAACTTCCAAAATCTTCTTTCTATAACATAATAAAATATGATTACATAACCATTTGAAAACCCTTTTTCAATATAATATAATTTAATTTAATGACATTACATGGTTACAATGGAATCTCTGATTCCCAATTTCAGCATAAACACTTGCAAGCTCCAACTATCCAGCTGTGGATCCTGTCAGAATGAGGTTGACCATGGAGGCTCACCTCCCAACCTAGACCTTTTCAAGGTCACCCCAGAGCTAGGGGATCCAGAATGGAACGGGTAACATACAAGAGCTCGCAATATCACAGAAAACATAAATAATCAAAAAACATAAGAAAACTTCCCATACATGGCAAGACAGTGAGAAGGTCTCCAAGAGACCTTCTTAAAAATAGGGGTGGTGGTAGACAGTGTCAGGAGGAGAAGCCTAAGTATACAAATAAAATAACAAGCCGCACATGGACTTGGAATGACCATTTACACAAGATTGAGTCATAAATAAAATCCTCCTTATGTTCCCCAGGAGCCCTTAGGTCATACTTGGCATCATGGGTATCAAGAACCTCATGTATTTCCCTCTTCACATGGGAGACTCTGCACTAACCTGGAGTCACTTCCTACCACCCCCTTCAAGGTTACTCTATCCTCCCAAGGGTGAGTGTGCCTTGAAGAATCTCAATCAAAAAAGGAATACAAAGTAAACACAACAAACTAAAATCCTAAAAACTTGAAACTTGAAATACAAAAGATTTACATAGGACTCCATTAATGGAGTTCCAAGCTAAGAACATTCATAATAAAAGCAAAACTAATATAAGAGGAACCAACCTTACTCCAAGCTTAAGGCAAAATTGAAAATCTGAGATGAGTTATCCTTCCAAGTCTTCTCTTCCAAAAAAACTCCTTCAATTCTGGAAATGTCTCTAAATGTAGAGAGTGGGTGAACACCCAAACTCTCCCTAAAATCTTCCCTATAAAGGCAAACCTCCAAAATATCTGGAACCAATAAATGAGGAGGTGACCCTAACCATCTCTTTCTTCCCACTTGTCCTCCTTCTCCATGAATGGAGTTAACTACAAATTGGGAAGAAAAGAGAGGTTAACCAAAACTACACAACTCTTCAAATTCGCTCAACTTTGTAAAGGAGACTTTAGGGGAGTAATAATTGAGTTTTAAAGCTCTTAATGGGTTGAAAATGACCTTTAACCCCTAGGTGTCCAAGTTGGGTAGCCAAAAGTGACCCTGATTACCTTCTGGGAGCTTAAAAGACCTTCTTAAACTCCACCTAAAGTTTACCCACGGATTTTTAAGTCAAGTTGACCATCTATAAACTTCCTAATCTGGGGTAGGCTTGGGTACTACACTTAAGTAACCCCTAATTAACCCTACCCTATTCATGATTCACTTAACTAGCTATGTCAACACTTAATTACAACAATTGCCAAAATTGACACAATTTAAATAAACAGATGACATGGCTTAATTACATTTACTTTAACTAAATTAAATACACACATGCAAACCACATTCATGAATAAATAACTTATACAACGAGGTTCATGTTTCTTTGTATAAACGTGACCTTGGAATTCACAGAATATAACATAGGTTCCAACTCTAGGTCCCCAATTTAGATCCATGGTCAACTATCCCTGCACACTCATTGCACACATCAGTAGGTCCAAAATAACATGATATGAAACATAATACATCATCAACACTACATTGCATATAAACTATATCTGCATTTGAATTAAATAAATATATCATCGATTTCCTAAACCAATTTTCATCACAATTGCATCCACAAAATTATTTTCATATATGACATCATCATAAATTGAAACTGAATCAAAACATATAGTATCTCGAGTGTACCCTGATTACATAACAAGGTACCGAATATATAACATAGGATTCAATAGATCCTCAAATATATAAGAGTCTCAATAGTCAAAGTATGTCTAAGAAAATAATCACTGAAAGCATAGAAATAAAGCAGTAAAACTATGATGGTTTGAGGTAGGTCTCACATCCACACCCTCTAGGCATGAACTTCCTCTTGGAGTTAATCGAAGAGGTGAGGGTACTATAATATCACATGTGTTGCATCCTCCCAAGAGGTTGCAACCTCGTCATAGTAATCCCATTGGACCCTAACCTGGTCCAACTCTCAGTCTTGAAGACCCAATGTCCGTCGAGCCAATATACGAATTGGCTCCAAATCTAGCTTCTCGTCCGAACCCACATGCAAGGCATCCCAATCTATCACATGAGACTCATCATAAATATACTTCCGCAAGATTGAAACATGAAATACTTCATGGATGTGTGACATGCTAGGGGGCAATTCTAAATGGTAAGCAACTTGTCATATCTGCTCAAGGATCTCGAAAGGTCCAACAAATCGAGGTGGAACATTAGAGCCCTTTCCAAAATGGATTGGAATCTTATGTGATCGTACTCTCAAGAAGACCATGTCTCCAACTAAATAGGCTCAATCAATCCTCTTTGCATCTGCATACTTCTTCTGCATATCTTGAGCTTCCACTAGACGTTGTCTAATCAATGTCACTTGTTGCTCCATATCTCTGACTAGCTCAGGACCAATGGAAACTCTATCCTTGATCCTATCCCAACTAAGTGGGATCCTGCATGGCCTACCATAAAGATTCTGGTAGGGAGGCATACCCAAGGATGTCTGGTGCCCGTTGTTATAAGAAAACTCCACTAGGTGTAGGTAATCCTCCCACCGGGTCTGATGTTCCATGACGTACATGTGTAGCATGTCCTCTAGCACCTTCTTGACCCTCTCAATCTTCCCATTAGTCTTAGGATGATAAGCTACACTGAAATTGAGCCTAGTGCCCATAGCTCCCTGAAGTTCTCTCCAAAAGGATGAAGTGAAGAGAGAATCTCTATCCGAGATGATCTTACGAGGTACACCATGAAGTCTGACTATATCTCGCAAGAAAACCTACAACATTACTAGTGCGGTGAAGGTAATTCGCACGGGTGAAAAATGAGCCACCTTGGTCAACTTGTCGACTCTCACCATGATGACATCATGACAAAGAGAAGACATAGGAAGACCTACTATGAAGTCCATATAAATGGTGTCCCATTTCCACACTGGTATCTCATGTGGCTGAAGAAGACCACCTGGATGACAGTGTTCCGCTTTCGACCTATGGCATTCTAAGCATATAGATACCATCTCAGCAATTTGCAATCTCATGTCGGGCCAATGGTACAACTATCTCAAATCGGCATGCATCTTCTTAACTCTGAGATGTGCTGCATAAGGGGCTTTGTGAGCCTCTAGAATCACAAACTCGTGCAATCCTCTGGAAGAAGGTACATAGATACATCATTTATGACGCAATAGTCCATCGAACTCCATTGTATAATATGAAAACTTCCCTTCAAGGGGTCTCTGGGATTGAATCATCTCACAAACTTCTGCATATAGCTCATCTTCGTGTAAGTGAAGGAGAATGTGATCTCTCAAATCTGTGCCCGTGGACATAGAAGATAGCTCATGTCATATCCTACTCAAGGCATATGCGACTACGTTCTCTTTTCCTTTGATGTAATGGACATCAAAATCATATTTACATAAGAACTTCATCCATCTCCTCTATCAATCATTAAGGTTCGACTAAGTGAAGATGTACTAAAGACTCTGATGGTCTGAATGAAGCTCAAAATGATGCCCTAAAAGAAATTTTTGCCATCTTACTAGAGCATGCACCACTATTGCGAGCTCAAGATCATGGATAGGGTAGTTTATCTCATGAGTCTTTAGTTTCCTAGACTCGTGAATTATAGCTCCCCCACCTTGCATAAGAACTACTCCTAAACCATCCAAAGAAGCATCTGTGAAAACCACAAAGTCTTTTGAGGGCTCTGGCACTGGTAAGTGCCCTCTTGAGCTTCTAAAAAGCCCTATCACACAGTCCACTCAAACTTATTTCCCTTTCATTAAAGAGAAGTAATGGGTGCGCTACTCGAGAGAAAGCCTCAATAAATCATTTGTAGTAACCGGCTAATCCCATGAAACTCCTAACCTCGGTCACAGTGGTAGGTACTGGCCAATCCATAATGGCATCAATCTTTGATGGGTCTACTAAGATCCCATTACTTGAAATAGCATGGCCTAGATACTTGACCTCTATTCTGAAGAAAGCACACTTCGACAAGTTGTCATATAATTGATTGTCCCTAAGACACTGCAATACTTGTCTCAGGTGTTCCTTACGCTCTTTCCCATATTTAGAATATATTAATATGCCATTGAGAAACAAAACTACAAATTTGTTAAGGAAGCTAGGAAATACCCCATTCATAAGACTCATGAATATAGCTGGAGCATTCGTAAGACCGAATAGAGCCAAAGTGAACTCGTAGTGGCCATATCTAGTGCAGAATGTGGTCTTGTGAATATCACTATCCACTATCCTCAACTGGTGGTATCCTGACTTGAGGTCTATCTTTGAGAACACTCAAGCACCCTGTAGCTGATCAAACAGGTCATCGATCCTAGGAAGTGGATACTGATTCTTGATGGTCACTTTATTCAACTGTCAGTAATCCATGCACAACCTAAGAGATCTATCTTTCTTCTTTACAAAGATAACTGATGCACCCCAAGGAGAAATACTAGGACGAATGTGTCTTTTTCTTATAGTTCCTCAAGCTGTATCTTGAGATCATTAAGCCCATTAGTGATCATCCTATAAGGTTCTCTGGAAACTGATTCTACTCCTAGTATGAGATCTATGTGAAAATGAACCACTCTATGAGGAGGCATACCAAGTAGCTCTGAAGGAAACACATCTGCAAACTCCTGAAGGATGGGGATTTCATAAAGAGAAGTTTCCTTCTCTACCTCTTCTTCTCTATTGCTGATGGTGATAGCGTACAACTGGTATCCCTTCCACATGCACCACTTAAGCTGCATAGTGGAAATCACACAAAGGTATACTGGTCTATGGATTCCTGAAATCATTGTATTTGTACCATCATCATCTAAACATTCGATCTCCTTCTTATGACAATCTAGCTTGGCCCTGTGGGCACTTAGTCAATCCATGCTAAGAACTAGACCGTAAGATCCAAGGGGCGTAAATATGAGATTAGCTATGGTGTTCATGCTATCAATCTAAATCGAACAATCACCAACCATTGAAGTAACATAAACTCTAGCTCCTGAGGCTAACTCTACCTCCCATCTAACCTCTTGTCTAGCTGCCACTATCCCACAATGCTCCACAACCGATGGAGAAACAAAGGAGTCAGTAGCTCCTGTATCAAATAAAATAGAAACATCACTACCTCTAATCTTACCTATGGCCTCAATGATGGTGGCTTGGTGCTCTGCCTAGCGGTTATCCACCGCTGCAAATACCATGTGGGATTTTCCCCTATCCCCAATTGTCAGTTTTGACATCAATGCACGCTGACTACCAGCCTGGGAACACTCTTTAGCTATCTTCCCCATGGCACCACAAGTGTAACATGGTCCACGTGCTTGAGAATGAATGCCCTAAGGTATGGAGTACTATGAACCGACAGTCCTAGAAGACCTGCTATAACCACCCCTAGCGGACTATTGAGTCCATGTTGGAGGTGTATAAGGTGCATGTGGTCTCTAGTCCTTCCTAGGACCTTGTGTTTGCTATTTCCTGGGCTTAGAGCCTTGTTGTACCTGTGGTGGCCTCCGTCGCTGGCTTTGCTAAGACTGTTGTAGCTTTTGCAGCTGTGGGGTCCTGAGATGACCCTAAAGAGTACCAAGGTATATCCATGGCTCAAAAAGGTTTAACTCTTTAAGTCCCTTGATTCTGCTTAACAAGATTATAAGATCATGAACTTCTTCCTTGAAGTCGGATCAATGCATTCCTTTTGCCCACCTCACAAAATTGGGCCTTTTGGTGATTAGCCAGTGTTCATTAACATATTTCATGCAAGCTGATTTTCCATTCTCCCAGCTTTTGAGAGCTTTTTCAATTGTCATGTCCATTATAACTGGAGTTGGAGGAACTTTGAAGACTCGATCAATAGTGTTTGGATCCAAGCTGATCACCACTTTCCCATCCTGATCTTTGGTCACTCTGGAGGCAGGATCAAAGTGTATAGCACAAGCTATCACGAACTCAAGTTCAAGTACAGCCACTAGGAAAGTAGAAATGTGGTGTATATAGCTCTCCCAGATACTAACCATCTCATCCTTGGTGGATGTGTCCACTCTTTTCAGGAACTCCTCTATGTTTAGATGACCAATCTCCGTGTCTCAGATTTCCTCTACATAAGATGTAATCTGAGAAGGTATGATGGAATTTGGGTACTTGTCATACTGATAGTTTATATTTTTCTTTCATTTGTCCTTAGGAGATGCAGATCTTCCTTTTGACATGACAAGATTTGCAGTTGCAGAAATTGTTACATCAAAGTTCCAGAAAACAAGCACTTTGTTATTGAGGGAAGATAAATCCATTTTAGATGTAAAATCAAAAAAAGGCAGCCTCTTAAGTAGATGGAAAAGTAGGTACGCGTGGATTTTGTTGATGCATATGCACAAGTTGGGGAATGAGACAAAAATGATGAAGAAAATATCTTCAACTTGTAGCATGGTGGGATTTTTGCACAAGACCGCATATAGGATGAAAAAGTGGGCTTTTTGAGTACGATGACATATTGGGCATTTTACATCTTTCTTTTTCAAATGAGAGTATGAAAAAGGTGGGTTTTTATGGAGCAATTGAATGTAGGACAACACCTTGCATCTTTCATGCATTTGGGGAAAGACATCATTAAGAATGGGGTTTTTAATCTCGACTGCATATGAAAATAAAGTGCATTCTCATATGCAACTTAGAAGAAGAGAGAAGAAGAAAAAGAAAAGAGAAACAAGCATATACAAAAATCAAAATCAAATGTATATATACAATAAAGAAAAAGAAAGGAGAGTCATACCTTATCTTTGAATGCAAAAGGAAAAAACAACATTCTTCTCAAGCTTTACAAAATTCACAAAATTTTGGAAATGGAAAGAGAATTTTGAATTTTTCTTGAAAAGAGAGAATAAGAGATATATAGACAATAAATTTGAACAATTCCTCATACAAATTAAATGTAACTTCATGAGTCATGAAAGGAGAGAGACAAATGTCCTCCATGCATCTTTAAATTGTTCAAAATCAGCAAATATGGTGGAAAGTTTCAATAAGAAGTGCCCTAAGCAAATCAAACTCTTCTTGCAAATAAAAACCACACTCAACAACTCCCAAAATAAATGTATTTCAAAATCAAAGCATGGAGAAAATGTTTTTGAAAACAAGTGAAACACTTACCAAATTCCCAAGCAATTAGGAGCAATAAACGCAGAGATTTATGGCATACAAGAACCGTTTTTGCCTTGTCGTGCCCTAGATGGGCTTCTACTCCCAAAATGAAGCTTTGTATGGAAGCAAAACTCACATTGTTTATGCAAACTGTGCAAGAAAACCTGTCACAGCTCTATGAAAGAAAAACACAGCCTCTTGTGGAAAGAAAATGGATTTTAGATAACATGTTACATATTTTGTTTTGTAAGAAATATGCAATGCTTTCAAAAATTGACTCCCTCTTTTGGAAAGTTAAAACTGTGGTCTCCTTTGAAAGAAAAACAGGTTTTAAATTGCGAATGGCACACAACTTGGTGATGTATCGAAATATGCTCTCCAAGAAAAAAGCGACACCACTTTCATATGGTAAGAGGAACACGTTGAAATTAATATGAAAACTTTGCCAAACACGATGCCCTCCCTTGAAGGCACGAGTTTTTTTAACCTCTTGACATATGTTATAAGCCTGAGCTATATGTAAGTCGTTCAAGAAAAAGCGCTTGAAGACTCCACAAAACATATAACATGTCTTTTTTAAAAATATATGCAATCAGTTAAAAATTTGCCGCCATACATGTTTAAAAGAAACTGTAGGTTTTAAAGAAGTATGATGGATTTTTGAGGAGATTTTGCATATCAATTTTATATGCAAAGCTTACAAAATTCACCACTATACATGTACTTTAAAGAGGAAATGCACTTTTTAAAACTCTTTGCATATGTTTTCCTCCTTTTAGTTATATGCAAAACACATAGAATTCGACGCCCTCCACTCTAGTTACAAAGCCACGGGTTTATATGGAAGGATCATGGGTTTTTCTAAAATCATATCACATATGATATGTGATGCATTAAAACATGCTTTCCAATTAAAAAATGACACCATGTTCTTTTAATGAAACTATGGGTATTTTGGAAGACCAAAACATATGCCATTTTCTCAAAATTTGATGCCCCATAACTTAAAGTCAAGCCACGGGCTTTTAGGAGACTTATGCATTTGTTTTGTCATTTAAAATTATATGCAATGGACTAAAAATTTGACACCATTCAACATGATAGGGAAGAACATAGGCTTAGAAAGAATAGAATGAGTTTTAAGTGAAGTCGATATATATATTTAAAATATGCATGCCAAACTAAAACCCCCACCATTTTCTTAAGTTAAGAAGATTAAATAACTTAAAGATAAATACAATCTGATTCAAAAAGCCCACCTTTATCTTGCTAACTAAAAGTAGACTTTATTATAACACATATTTTCAGATTGAATATGCAAATGCTAATAAAAATTCCATCAACTGAAGAACGAATATAATCTCTTATATGCAAACTTAAGTTTTAATGACTTGATATGCAGACATGATTTAAAACCCCACTGCCATTAAAATATTTAAGCAATACTTCACAGAATCATGTGAAATTTGGAAATGGAGGCTTAAATCCACCTTACATATAAAAGCAATCCTTAGTCTGTGCAGTTGACAAGGAAAAGTCCACCCTTTAATGATTTTCAAAGACGTGCAATCTGTCCAAAAAATCCCAGTGACAGGATATTAAAACACCTATAACTTGAGCTAGACCAATCCAAATGATGCCTAGGTTAGCTCAAAATGAGCAGAATTACGAAGACTATAATCTTACGAAAAAAACACAATAAAAAATAAAACACAAAAAATAAAGAAAAATGAAAGAAAGAAAAAAAGACTGTATGTTCGCAAGAAATAAAGACAAACGAGAGTCAAGGGATGACTGATTCATTGATCAAAATTCTTGTATAACACTGACTTAGAGAGAACTCCTACCAATCATTTGGGAATTGCGTAGGGTTGTTCAATTTTGTGAATGTAAAATTGGGGACAACAAAACTCATTAGTAGTTTATGATATATTCTTCATCCCATGATTGCCAAAATGTTGCACAAATCATCAGTAACACATAAATCCAATATAGCAAGTGAAAAAATAGATTTAGGAATGGATAAAGTCAGAAACTTGCATGAAAAACATCCATTTTACCAACTGCGCAGGATCATGCTACCAAGTGCGCAAAATAAGGTTACCAAGTGCGCAGAATTAGGTTACCAAGTGCGCAACATCTGACCAACTGCACAACATACCTGACCAAGTGCACAACTTCTGATTAGAAGCAAAAAAAATGGGTAAAAACTTGCAGAATTGAAGGTTTTTTCCATATCTAAGCATATAAGGCTATCCAAAATACAATTAGGGTTCATTTTTATTCCATTTATGATTGATTTGGAAAGATTGAAATTATTTTAAACCCTAATTAGCCTATGTGCAGATTGAACCAATTTTGAAACACCTTAAACAAGAAATCTACATTTGTTCCTAAACTAGTTCAAAGTTCATTTTAGGCTCCCAAATCAAGTGTGAATGTTCATTTTAGAATCCTTTTTAACTTAAACAACTTGATTTGACATAATGAATTCAATTTGGACCCCTAGTTAGCCTAGATCGTGAGTTGATTGAAATTGAATAAAAACCTTGATTGTATTGAACCCTAAACTAGGTGAAGTTCATTTTAAGAGCCCAAATCAAATGTGTGAGTTCATTTTAAGCTTCCAAATTGAAATATGGGGTTCATTAACCGAGTTAGGGTTTATTTGCACTGCTTAGGATCTATTTTAGCCTTCTAATTGATAAAAATGAATGCAGACAACGTAAAGTGGAGAAATGCTTCCTAAACTTGAAAATATTGTTCCTAAACCCTAAAGACCCATCCTATTTGACCAAGTGCGTAGCTTGGTGACCAACTGCGCAACAAAGAAGCCAACTATGCAGGTCTGGGTGCCAACTATGCAGGACTTGTAACCAATTGCGCAAAACTTAACCAACTACGCAGGACTTCTGACCAACTGCCCAGGACCTCTGACCAAGTGCGCAGAACTCTTCTAGGACCCTGCAAAATGCACAAAACACAAAATCCAATCAGTAAGGCATGTTTCACGTCGGTTTGACCAAATTTAAGACCAAAAAAGGCAAAAAATGCATATCTAGGTAACCACAAAACCCTAAACATTATGCAACCCCATCTAATCTAACATTAGAGCCATTGAAATGGGAATTCAAAAAATATGCAAACAACACATAAAACCCCTTCAAATGATGATCAAATGCTCTCCTTTCTTCTCCATTGAGTTGATTATTGTTTCTCTTTGCCAATGAAAATATTGCACAAAGATTCGAAAGCCAAAGTTGATAGCAAGAATACTAGGAGATAGTGGTTCAAAATTGGTTGAGAGAATTGAATCTCAATTTATAAAATGAGAGCCAAATTGTAGAATTAGTAATTAGGTGCATAAATTGGAAGATTGTCATAATTATGACAAATTGAGCGCACAAATTAGTATGCATAAATCAATTCATAATTGGGGGAAAAATGGGAGAAATATGGAAGCAAATTAATAGGAAATGGAGACTAATTAATAGGAGGGAATTTTGAATTATAAAAGCTTATATTTCCCACAAAAAAATGGAAATTAGTAAATAGGAATAACCAATTAATTAATTGGAATAAATTAATTGTGGTGACATAGAAAAGATGGAATAAATAAAGTCAATTTATTTATTCAATTAGGACATAGGGATAAAATATAGGTTATTCATCCCATGATCAAGATGGAATTGGGAAATAATGAAATCTAATTTTTCTGAATTTTCTGTCTTAGTAAACTATATTTTTGAAGGTCTTCGGGGCATTTCTGGGTCTATCTCTCTCAGGGAGGGCTCACCTTGGTGTGACCTTTTAGTTTTAGCTTTAGAATTTTTTATATTTTTCCAACGAAGTAAACGGTTTGCAAATCGGACCTAGGACTAGAAAGTTATGCCTTCTCCAAGTAGGCCTAAATTTTTATATAGTTTTTTAATTTTTTTTTGAAGTTTTAATAAGTTTATTTGTAATAAACATTACGAGGACTCTTCATTTCATTTTCCAAGGTATTCTAGTGACCCTTGGGATCCATCATATTTGTATAAACTTCAATTTTGAATAGAATGGATTGATTTTCGACTTTCAATTCTGTTGTTAGTCTTCTAGTTTTTATATTAAACTTGACAATACCGCAGGTATCACACCAAGTATTGTAATGTGATTCATAAATCATATCAGTGGTATTAGAGTGGGAATGATTCTTTATGCTAATTTACACAAGGTCCTCCTACCAAAGATTAGGATTGGATACACAATATTTGTCACAATATCCACCTTTGAGGCGCACACAATCGAAGATGTCAAACGATGCAATTAAGAAGTTGGTGGAAGAGGCTTTAAATAAGCAACAAGAGGAGATGATGAGTCAATTTTCACTCTTACAGAATCAACAACCCTCTAGATCAAGAACAAAGTTTCATGGAAATACCCCTTTCAAAGTGCAAGTAAATTTTGACATCCCAAATTTTGAAGGAAAAGTCGATGCTGAAGTTGTTGATAACTGGTTATCAAAATTGGATAGATACTTTTCTGTAAACAATTTCTCAGATGCAGAAAAAATAATGTTTTCTCTCCTCAAAGCTGAAACCCATGTGAAATTAGCCTGGGAAACCAAATTAGCAAATAAAGAACGAGAATTATCTGATGAAAATGGCTTGGAAACATCTCTTGATAACAAGCCCACATGGGGAGAATTTGTGGAATACATAAAAGAAGCATACTTTCTTGAGGATGTCTATGAATAGAAATACATAAAATGGCAGTTCCTTCAATAGAAGAGGGATCAGCCTGTGCAATATTACACCAACACATTCCATTCACTTTCAACAAAACTTGGTATTGAGGATTCAGAGAAGTAGCGAATTCTGAAATATCATAGTGGACTTCATAGGTATATTCAAACAGAGATGGAATTTTTGAATATTGAGACATTGGCAATTGCCTATAAATATGCTACAAAAATTGAAGAAAAATTCAAGAAGAAAGGGAAGAGGGACTACTTTTCAAATAATAATTCGAGGGTTGAAGGTGACAATAAATCTGTAGGAAAATAGGTGACCAAGGAACCTCACTCAAACTCACCTAAGAACACATGGTGGGATGCAAAAAAGACACAGACAAATAGAGGCATGTGGTGTGAGATGCATAATTCCCCAACCCATAATAGAAAGGATTGTCAAAGTATTAAAAATCTCATGATAGAAATACAAGAGGAAGTTGAATCTAAATCATCACCAATAGATACTTCTGAGAAAAAGGAGAATGATTCTGTCATAGAAGTAGACCCATATGCGATAGTTGCAACTGCTAAAGTAATGCATCGTGAAGATGAAGAGAGACTTTTTCATTCATAGATGTGGGTTGATGGAAAGCCTCTACATTTTATTGTTGACAGTGGGAGCCAAAAGAATTTGTTATCTAGGGAGACAATGAAAAGATTGAATTTGAAAGTGACAAGACACCCACAACCATACTCTATGGGATGGGTAAATGAGGGACAAGATATTCAAATAAATCAAAAGTGTCATCTTCCATATTCAATCAAGCCTTTCAAGGACGAAGTGGTATGTGATGTAGCACCGCTGGATGTATGTGATGTCTTGTTGGGGCAACCTTACATGTATCAAAGGCATGGAGTGTATGAATCCAGACCACGTAGTGTTACAATCAAGCTTGGTGGGAAGAGGTATCGAATACCAGAGGTATGTCCAACACAAACAACTTCTTTAATTAGTGCTAAATAATGTAAACGTTTGATTGCTCAAACTTGAGCTTTTGTTCTACTCATGGTTCACCCTGAACAAACAAAGTTAGTTGTTCTTAATACACATGCTAAGGTAGCCATAACAACAAATCAACAAAATCAGATGGATAAAATTTTGAAAGAATATCATAGTGTCCTTGCTATAAAGACAGATGGGATATGAAGACTTTGTATTAATTATAGGGCATTGAACAAAATCAACGTGAAAAATAGATATGCAATCCCTCAAACTGATGATTTGTTGGACCAACTTAGGGGGGCTAAGTTCTTTACAAAAATTGACTTGAAATCTAGATATCACCGAGTACCAATTGATCCAGCAGATGTGTGGAAGATTGCATTTAAATATAAGGACGGTTTGTTTGAATGGTTGGTTATGCCTTTTGGCCTAGCAAATGCCCCAGTAACATTTATGAGGTTGATGAGTGATATTCTTAGACCATTCATTAATTCTTTTGTGGTTGTTTATTTGGATGACATACTTATCTTTAGCAAGACTTGGTCTGAGCATTTGCAACATGTTGAACAAGTGCTTTCAACTTTGCAACAACACAAACTTTATGCCAACATTGAGAAGTGCTCTTTTGGTATGCAGGGTATTCAATACTTAGGGTATATCTGTTAGTAATAACTGAGAGGGGGGTGAATCAGTGGCCTAAAAAAATTATCCTTCAAACTTTAACCACCAATCAATAAACCTTAGATTATTATGTCTCTACAAGATGCATGCCATGAAATACTAATAATGATTAACTGTCTGTCGGTTTTCTCTGTCAATCCTTATTCTTTCTTGATTACTGATAAGTAGTATAACTATTTATCGAAACTCAGTAAATAAGCAGAGTATACCGATCAATCTAGAGTTATCTATGTAAGATACAAAATAGTAAAGAAATGAATCATACACACATAACACATGGATTTTAATGTGGAAACCCTGTTAAGGGAAAAACCACTAGGACCAGTACCCCAAATTTTAAGAGCCAACCCTATTAAAGGTTACAAACACACTATTAGGTGTGACCTTGTTAGAGGATTTTATACACAGAGGTTGTCACTTAGTATCGGGAATCTAATGCTGCAATCCTTGAATCAGCCTCTCTCTTAGACTGTCAATAGGCATCGGGCATATCCAATGCTACTTTCATGAATCAACCTTTTTGGCACTCCTTGGGATGTACCTCAATATATAAAAGACTGTTAAGTCCTGCTCAGTTAAGAGACTTGATACTTCAATGGTTAAACTGAAACATTATGACCTGTTCATATTGCAACTTTAATATGCAGATATTCAGATCTATTTAAGTACATTACCTCTCTGACCAATGTATCAATTCAATCCTTGTGCTCCATACTTTTTGCTCTGTGATGTTGTGCTCACTGTTCGTCGGTGTCTACAAAATTCCTTAGCTCTTCCTTCATCTTGTTTGATCAGCACTGCATGAAGTTGTTCTACATGAGTTTCTCTTCAGTATCCTCATTTTATTCACTCCCCTTAATCCCATTCGTAAATGAATTAAGCTTGTCTCTTATATAGACATAATATTCATTGTTTCTTGATTCTTGATTCTTGGCGTGGAAAACAATCTATCCAATTAGATTTAAAGCATAACTCCTGATTTGTCTCATAGATATCTTCTTGCCAATTGTACAAATCAGCTTTAAATCAATCACTTATCTCTGGTCGAATAAATCAAATTAGACAACTAGTTAAGTCTATATTTAGCTCTGCCAGCTAGATATTTTGTCATTTTCTAAACTCTTTGTTTTGTTGGTCACCACTGCAGTTAGTTGTCAGTGACAACTGACTGTTCCATCGGTGAGACTTCAGTTAGCTTCGTGATCTCCATCCATCAGGAAACACTGTATTTTCTTTCGTCAGGTTACTCTGTGCTTTGCTCGTCGGGCAACACTGTGACTCTGCTTGTCGGTAGTGCTGTGCATTTCCTTGTCGGGTATCACTGTGACTTTGTTCTTTTTCTATGTCCGTCGGGTGCACTCCATCGGTGTTGTTTGTCACTTAGTGAATACTTGATTTGTATGCATTACTGATAGCATAACCTTGGTTCCTTTGGTTCTTTGAAGTCTTTGGCATTGTTTACATGACCATATAGATTATATTAGGTTGACATTAATGAAAATACAATACATTAACTGATTTAATGTCTTGCAAGATTATCAACTTAACATCTTCAAATATTTAATCAGTTACATGTCATCAATCTATCCCTTTGGCATTGATGGAAACATACTATATTATCATACTATACTATTTCTAATACAATATGAAATACAACAGTTGAGATTCATCAAACTACCAATCTTTTGTTCTACTAACCGATAAATGCCTGACCATCGATAAGTTCTATTTTAGCTTAGATTTGATTCTTGCAGCTCTTTTTATCTATCTTCAATCCCTTCACTGGATGGATGTGGAATATTTCTTTCTCTGGTATGATGTGTTCTCCTTTTGTTTCAAACTCTCTCCCTTTGGTTGTTCTCCTTTCTTTTGGTATTTTCTGTTTCACTTGTCAGCAACTCTCCCTTTGTATAAGATTTCCATACAATGTCTCTCCTTAAGGATATAATCTCTCCCTGTTGGAGTGGTGTGATAATGGATAATCTCTCCCTTTCCAGAAGGATGTGATAATATGGATAATTTCTCTCCCTTTGACAACAATGCCAAACAAATATCTGACATTAATGTGAAGCAAACTTTTCTCTCTATCCATAATATATTCTTTGAATTTCCCTTACCCATCTATAATACAATAGTATGCTCTGGTGTTTGGTGAACACACACACACACACACACACACACACACACACACACACTTGTCTGTATATAGATGTAGCTTTGAAGTTCATCCCTTTGCTTGCATCAATCATGAATGATATTCTATTAATATGTAGGTTGATACAACCTTCTAGTCAGCTTACTGACCAGTAGACAAGGGTTTGACCCCTAGTCTCTTTCTCAAGTACTCAAATGTATCCTTGGTAGTGGCTTGGTGAAGATATTAACCAATTGTTCTTTTGATTGCACATACTCAAGTATCACCTCCTTTGCCTGAACTTGTTCTCTCAAATAATGATATTTGATGACAATATGCTTTGTTATAGCATGCATGACTGGGTTTTTGGAAATGTTAATTGCACTTGTATTATCACAATAGATAATTAATGGTTTTAGGATCTTCATATGCATACCTTCTAGTAACTGTTTGATCCATGCAATATTTGAGCAATTTGTAGCAGCAGCAACATACTCTGCTTCTGCGGTAGACTAAGAGATGCATCCTTGCTTCTTGCTAATCCATGTGACAAGTCTGTCACCCATGAATAATTCTCCTCTAGTTGTGCTCTTTTTGTCATCAATGTTTCTAGCCCAATCAACGTCGGTAAAGACCTTAAGTTTAAAATTGTCTTCTCTTTTATACCATAAGCCATATTCCTCGGTATTCTTCAGATATCTTAGGATTCTTTTCACAGTAGTCATATGTGATTCCCTGGGATTAGTAGAAAATCTAGCAACTATTCCTACTTCATGTGCAATATCTGGTCTAGTATGTATAACATACATGAGTTTTCCAATCATTGATCTGTACAAAGTTTGATTTACCTCTGATGTCTTGTCTTCTTTTGTCAGTTTGCATCTAGTTGCCATCAGTGTTTCAACTGGTTTGGATTCTTCCATCTTGAATATTTGTATCTTCCTTTAAATAAAGATTAATGTTTTCACTAGTCCTTACAAATCCAATACTTATTAGGTATGAATGAAGTCTTTCATACCAGGCTCGGGGTGCTTGTTTTAATCCATACAAGAATTTGTGAAGTCTACATACCATCTCCCTCTTGTTTGGATCAACAAACCCTTCTAGTTGTTCAATGTATACCTCTTCTTCAAGTATTTCATTCAGGAATGCAGATTTGACATCCATTTGATATACCTTGAATCCTTTATATGCAGCATAAGAAAGTAATATTCTTACTCCTTCTAGCCTAGCAACGGGTGCAAAGGTCTCTCCATAGTCAATTTCTTCTTCTTGTGCATACCCCTTGCATACCAGTCTTGCTTTATTCCTTGTGACTTCTCCATTCTCATTCAGCTTATTCCTGAATATCCATTTTGTACCGATGACATTCTTGTTATCTAGTCTTGGCACAAGTGACCATGTTTTGTTTCTCTCAATCTGCTCAATCTCATCATTCATAGCACTTATCCATTCTTCATTATCAAGTGTAGCATTGACAGATTTTGGCTTAAACTCACAAATTAGACAACTTGAGTTTAGAGACTTACTTCTTGTTCTTGTACCAACTTTCTTATCTCCTATGATCTCGATCTCTAGATGGTTCTTTCTTACATATCTAGGAAGTACATGTACAACTCTTTGTCTACCAGTTTGATCATTGTTTTGTTCTTTATTCTGTTCTTCATCACCTTGCACATTATCTTGATCATTATCCTGACCGTCGGTATTTGCAGCCTGATGCTCAGGTGCAATGATATGTTTCTCGGTAGCTCTACATTGTTGGTAGGGTAGAGTGTCAGGTTCCTCATTGTAAGTGAACTTATTGTAGTTCTGTGGTTCTTTAGTGCTTTCTTGTTCATTCTTTTTTGCAAATTCATCTATCTGTACATTTGCACTTTCAATAATTTTTTCAGAGGCTTTGTTTAGACATTTATAAGCCTTGCTCTTGGTAGAGTACCCTAGAAAAATTCCTTCATCACTCTTGGAGTCAATTTTTCCATTTCTGTCATCTTTTAAGATATAACATTGACTGCCAAATTTTTTGAAATAACTTACTGTTAGCGAACAAATTTATCTTTTTATAAATAATCTTTTAAGTTTCCTCTATCACCCTTAAAAGACAGACTATTCCTAACAGTTGGGTAAGTGTATTTTATAATCACTTCCCTCTGAATTTTATACAGGTATAACTCCCTTAAATGATATTCAATCAAATGAGAAAATACTTTAATCAATTAGCTTTTGACCAGAAAGCTTATAAAGGCAACAATATCATTCTTTGATGATATGTTTTGAAACAACTAAAGAAGTATAAATAACCTGGTAATGAATAGGAAGGAAACACAGTCACTTCCACAATAGCATTTCATGAAAAAATAAACAACTTTGACTACAGATAATTGATAATAGATAAAACTCAAGATTTAGATACCATGAAACAGTCGACTAAGATATAAAATAGATCAAATATATGCCAACACAGGGCACTTTGCTTAAAATCATAAACAACACTGATTCATTGATTTTTCTGTCATATAATTCGAGAATTACTACACAGGTAATTATCTAAAAATCAACTCAATTCACAGCAATCACCTTTTGAATTCTAATTATCAAAAACTATCTATCTATCAAAGTTTTTCCGGACCCTTTCAAAGTTTTAGCAGCCAGAATAAATAGTAGTAGAGCACCGAGAGGCCTCCTGAAAAACACGGCCTCTCGGTGAAACAGTTAAGTAACAAATCCATCAGTCAGAGGACACGTGTCCTTGAAATTTAGCATAACAATAAAGTAAAAACAGGAAACTAGATGGCAGAATCAGGTTCTTTATCCAAGGCATGATCCTCGCTTGTCGCTGGGCTCCCTTCTTCATCGGTAATAGATTGGGTCAGTTTCCATTCTTTGTAAGCTTGAACTAACTCCTTGGCAAGCGACAAGTGCGAGATCTTGGAGTTCACTATCTGGGGCGTGGAGGCGTCTTTATTCCAACTCAGCTTTTTCACCCTATCAGTAACATTAGATAACTGATCAACGCACAAATAAAGCATGGATTCAATCCTTGCTATCTAGGTCAAATCAGAGGCCTTGGGCTGAATCTTGTCTATGATGGTTTTAATAGCTGATTCAAAAGCATCTAAGGCACCTTTCAGTTCTTGTTCACCGAAGACAGAGGGGTAGGTATAAGTGAAATTAATCACTTTCAACTCTGTAAGGGTAGCCTTTTGGATTTGCTTTGCTTCAGCTTCATACTCTTTATTCTCTATAATAGCACCTCTTATCAAGGCAATACGCCAGCTGATGTTTTTTCTGAGTATGAAGAAGCAGGACTCCTCGACACCTTTCAGTGACTTTTCTGCACAGAATTTACCAAAGCCATGCCTTTCAATCTCCATGAACTTGGTCATCGCTGACACCCACTTTTCTTCATTCGTGCTCCATACTTGTCGCTGAGCCTGTAATTCCTCTATAGCTGTCTCGGTGTTATGAAGGACTGAATGGGAATATTTGATATATTGTTTGTCATTTTTTAGTACCT
>MU228212.1:931993-947631 GCA_018584345.1 Thuja plicata
CACTATCACTATCTTTTCTCATAGTGTTTTTGTGACTTGATTTACTTATTCTCATAGAAGTTTTGAATGTAGACTCTATGTTTGGTAAGACACTATTATCAAAGTTATTCATCTCAAATGAAATCAGACTTCCAATTAAATTGTCTAGAGTAACATTGCTATTTGCTACTGCTCTCATTTCTTGAATGGCAGATACTCTAATAGCATAAGTAGGTAATAAGGTTCTTAGAATTTTACTTACCACTATATCTTCTTCTAGTACACCTCCAACTCCTCGGATAGCATTGAATACCTCTTTTATTCTTGTGTTGTACTGGGTGATGTTTTCACCTTCTTTTATTTTGAGATCATCAAACTTTCCTCTAAGACTTTCTGCCTTGGCTCTCAAAACATTTTTGTTACCACCATGTACAAGCTTCAATTTGTCCCACATCTGCTTTGCAGTTTTGCATTCTTTGACATCTTCAAATTCAGCATCGGAGAGTGAGGAAGCAAGCTCTATCATCATGCTATTGTGTTCATGCTTCTCTCTCATTTGTTCAACTGTTGGTGCTCCTGTGGGAAACACATATTCAGTCTCTAGGAATTGAGTAACATCAGCACCCATACTTGATAAGTGGAGTCTTATCCTGCTTTGCCATGAAGCAAAATTATCTTTGTTCAACTTGGGCACATCTCGTCTATTCATCTTGTGATCTTTGGCTTAGGTCTTGAAACCTTCCTTCTAAGAACACAAGCTATGATACCAATTGTTAGTAATAACTGAGAGGGTGGGGGGGGGGGGTGAATCAGTGGCCTCAAAAAATTATCCTTCAAACTTTAACCACCAATCAATAAACCTTAGATTATTATGTCCCTACAAGATGCATGCCATGAAATACTAATAATGATTAACTGTATGTCGGTTTGCTATGTCAATCCTTATTGTTTCTTGATTACCGATAAGCAGTATAACTATTTACTGAAACTCAGTAAATAAGCAGAGTATACCGACCAATCCAGAGTTAGCTATGTAAGATACAAAATAGTAAAGAAATGAATCATACACACATAACACATGGATTTTAATGTGGAAACCCTATTAAGGGGAAAGCCACTGGGACTGGTACCCCAAATTTTCACTCTTCTGAAGTGAGCCTTGTTAAGAGACAACCCTGTTAAAGGTTACAAACACACTGTTAGGTGTGACCTTGTTAGAGGATTTTATACATAGAGGTTGTCACTTAGTATCGAGCATCTAATGCTGCCATCCTTGAATCAGCCTCTCTCTTAGACTGCCAATAGGCATCGGGCATATCCAATGCTACTTTCATGAATCAACCTTTTTAGCACTCCTTGGAATGTACCTCAATATATAGAAGACTGTTAAGTCCTACTCGGTTAAGAGACTTAATGCTTCAATGGTTAAATTGAAACATTATGACCTGTTCATATTGCAACTTTAAATTGCATATTTTTAGATCTATTTAAGTACATTACTTCTCTGACCAATGTATAAATTCAATCCTTGTGCTCCATACTTTCTGCTCTGTGATGTTGTGCTCACTGTTCGTCGGTGTCTACAAAATTCCTTAGCTCTTCCTTCAGCTTGTTTGATTAGCACTGCATGAAGTTGTTCTTCATGAGTTTCTCTTCAGCATCCTCATTTTATTCACTCCCCTTAATCCATCCGTAAATGAATTAAGATTGTCTCTTATATAGACATAATATTCATTGTTTCTTGATTCTTGGCGTGAAAAACAATCTAGCCAATTAGATTTAAAGCATAACTCCTGATTTGTCTCATAGATATCTTCTTGCCAACTATACAAATCAGCTTTAAATCAATCACTTATCTCTAGTCTAATAATAAAAAGTAGACAACCAGTTAAGTCTATATTTAGCTCTGCCAACTAGATATTTTGTCATTTTTTGAACTCTCTGTTTGTCGGTCACCACTACAGTTAGTCGTTGGTGACAACTAACTATTCCGTCAGTGAGACTCCAGTTAGCTTCATGATCTTCATCCATTGGGAAACACTATATTTTCTTCCATCAGGTTACTCTGTGCTTTTCTCATCAGGAAACACTGTGACTCTGCTCGTCGGTAGTGTTGTGCATTTCCTTGTCAGGTATCACTGTGACTTTGTTCTTTTTCTCTATCTGTTGGGTGCACTTCGTCAGTGTTGTTTGTCACTTAGTGAATACTTGAATTGTATGCATTACTGATAGCATAGCCTTGGTTCCTTTGGTTCTTTGAAGTCTTTGGCATTGTTTACATGGTCATACAGATTATATTAGGTTGACATTAATGACAATATAATACATTAACTGATTTAATGTCTTGCATGATTATCAACTTAACATCTTCAAACATTTAATCAATTACATGTCATCAATATCATTAATACCGAGTGTGTTCATGTTGACCCAGTAAAGATTCAAATAATCAGAGATTGGCCATCTCCTAAAACTTTCACAGATCTTTGTAACTTCTTGGGCTTAGCCAACTTCTATCACAAATTTGTTTTTGGTTTCTCACATATATCATGGCCTCTCAATCAATCACTAAGGGGTGGAGCACAAGAAAAATTTCAGTGGATAGAGGCAAAGAAACAAGCATTTGAGGAGTTAAAAAAGATTATGTTCA
The DNA here is from genome assembly GCA_018584345.1 of Thuja plicata. Lineage (NCBI taxonomy): Eukaryota > Viridiplantae > Streptophyta > Pinopsida > Cupressales > Cupressaceae > Thuja > Thuja plicata. Next base: position 934,623 of record MU228212.1, read on the forward strand.
ACACCAGTGCTGATCGTCCCAGATCTGCAACAATCATTCAAGATAGAAACTGAAGCATCTGATTATGCTCTTCGTGTAGTACTCATGCAACATGGGCATCCTGCTGCCTATCATAGCGAAATTTTTTCTGATACAGTATATAGGTACCCCACCTATGACAAGGATTTGTATGCTATTGTTCAGGCCTACAAACAATGGAAACATTACATATTGGGAAAGGAAACTATTATACATACAGACCATAAACCTCTTCAATTCTTGCAAACAAAAGGGAAGTTGCAGAATGATAGACATCAAAGGTGGTCCGCTTATCTACAACAATTTCACCTCAACATTCATCATAAAAAGGAAGCAGTAACAAAGTGGCAGATTGTTTGAGTAGGCCTCCAATTGCAGGTTTGACAATGGTGCTAGATTCATGTGGTCATCAATCATCTACATGGGAACAACCATATGGTATTGACCCTGAATTTTCTAACATCTATAGTAATTTGGTAGAAGGAAAGTGTGTCTGATTTTCACTTGCAGGATGGGTTGCTTTGCCATGTTGGTCATATATGTGTACACACCGAGGAATGAAATAAAATGATATGGGAATCTCACTACAGTCATGTTGCAGTACATTTTGGTATTGGTAAGACCACTGCTATCCTTCAAAAGTATTTCTATTAGCCAAAAATGAAGTAGGATATCATTTTATATTTACAATCTTGTGTAGCCTGTGCAATTGCAAAGCCAACAAATCGTAAGTTGGGTCTATACCTACCATTACCTATTCCTGGTAAGTGATGGTAGTCAGTTTCAATGGATTTTATGTTTGGGCTTCCAACTACCAGGCGGGGGCATGATTGTGTATATGTTGTGGTAGATAGGTTTTCTAAAATGACTATCATGGTAGCATGTAAAAAGATGATTGTTGCACAAGAGACTGCCAATTTATTTTTTGAACATGTTTGGGTTCATTTTGGTTTTCCAAAAACCATTATTTCTGATAGGGATAGCAGGTTCATCAACAAATTTTGGTTTGCACTATGGGATAAAATGGACACAAAGTTGACAAAGTCCACAATATTCCATCCCAAAACAAATGGGTAGACAAAACTGGTGAATCAAATGATAATTCATATCTTACAGATGTATCATTAAAAACATCCTCGCACATGGGATGAAAGCTTACCCTACATGCAACACAACTACAATCATGCACTCCATAGTACTACAGGGCATAGTCCATTTGAGGTTTGTCTTGGGTATCAACCATTGACACCTGTGGATGAAGCACTGTCAATTTTGCAATTTGATAGTCTATTGAATCCTAAAAAGGAGGTAGATAAAGTAGAAAAATTCATTGATAACATTAGACACCTATAAAAACAAGTTCATGAGATTTTGGAGCAGAGTAATCAGAAGTATAAGGAAAGGCATGATAAACATAGAACTCCTCATCACTTTCAGATTGGTGACAAGGTATGGTTACATCTTCAGAAAGAGCGCCTTCACGGAACAAACAGGAAGCTTCGTCATCTTCGTTATGACCTGTATACTATTGTGAAGCAAGTTGGTGAGAATGCTTTTGAACTTAATTTGCCATCCTTTTTGGGCCAGCATCCAGTTTTCAATGTGGAATTGTTGAGACCCTATTTTCCTCCTTTGTTGGACATTTCCCAAGCTACTGAACACATTCAAGATGCAGAATTATCTAGTACTGTTCCAGTCTGGTGTGACCATGTTACTGAAGTCATTTTAAAGTCTTTGAGAAATCAAAACATTCCTCTTTATTAGGTGGTTCGAGCTAGTCAGCATCCTCAGGCAAGTGGTTAACTAAGGAACACATTGAAGCACAATTTCCTCATTTGTTGCAACAGATTAGTGAAATGGGACCCATTTCCTCTCAAGGGGGGAGGAATGATCAGGATGGAATTGGGAAATACTGAAATCTAATTTTTCAGTATTTTCTATGTCTCAGTAAACAACATTTTTGAAGGTCTTCAGGGCATTTCCGGGCCTATCTCTCGGGAAGGGCTCACCTTGGTGTGACCTCTTAGTTTTGGCTTTAGAATTTTTGATTATCTTTCCAATGAAGTAAATGGTTCGCAAATCGGACCTAGGACTATAAATTTATGCCTTCTCCAAGTAGGCCTATATTTTTATATAGTTTTCTAAAATTTTTGGTAGTTTTAATAAGTTTATTTGTAATAAACATTATGAGGACTCTTCATTTCATTTTCCAATGTATTCTAGTGACCCTTGGGATCCATTATATTTGTATTAACTCCAATTTCGAATAGAATGGATTAATTTTTGGCTTGCAATTCTATTGTTAGTCTTCTAGTTTTTATATTGAACTTGAAAATATCGTAGGTATCACACCAGGTATTGTAATCTAATTCATAAACCAGATCATCCCAAGAGGAAAAATTAATGGATCATTGTCTGAATTAATGGAAGTGATGTGAAGTTGAATTGATTTTTATGACTTTGATGAGGATTAGGAACAATTTTGATGGTTATGTAATGGTTTAGGAAATGATGAGGCATCGATGATCTTTGACAATGCACTAGAATTGATTACTGACAAAATAGCATCGATGAAATTTGACAATGCTATTGAAGAAGCTATATGATAATGAGGCATCGATGAACTTTGACAATGCACTCGAATAATGATGAGAAGACATTAATGAACTTGACAATGCTCTTGGGGAGACATTGACAAATATGAAAATGCGCATGGATTGATGATGATAAGGCATCGATGAACTTTGACAATGCCTTGGACGAGATTGATGATGATAAGGCATCAATGAACTTTGACAATGCCTTGGACAAGATTGATGATGATAATGCATTAATGAACTTTGACAATGCCTTGGACAAGATTGATGATGATAGCATCGATGAACTTGGGCAATACTATTGAAGGAGGATTGAAAGGAGATGAGGCATTGATGAACTTTGACAATGCCCTAGAATGATATAAATGAGTTTGGAATGATCTTGGATTGATTTAGGAAGATTAGTAAATGATTAGGATCAATTAGGATTGGTTTAGGAGGATGATCAATTTGGTCAAAATGAGAGAAATGTTAGTAATTGATGACATGGAAGAATGACACAATATTAGTGAATGAAAAGAGCAAACACACAATATAGAAGACGTGTTAAAAATGAGGGCATAGGCATTGAACCATTTTTGGGTGTCTACACTATCTTGTTAGGGTTATATCTAGGCGGCGCCCTAGCCATATAAGGCTGACCTTTGTACTATAAAAGGAGACTTTTGACAGAATAGAAAATTCTAATAGATATATGAAGAGCTTCTTTTTGCAAGCCTCAAACTGTATTTTGTGCCTTTGAATCAATATTAATACAATCAATCATGCTTACAGCCCTTTGGTCTTTTCAAGATTCATTTTTCATATATGTTTTTGTGCTATTGTCCCGACTTTAGTACATGCATATTTATTTTTACTAGATAGATTATGCTATAAGCTTCTTTGTTCTGTAGTTATCATTGTGTATTTCACTCTATGTCTTATATTGAAGGGTTTTTTTATATATCTTTGATTGTTCCTAAAATGCATAAGTAGTGGTAAAGTTGCCTTGAGATTCCATTTCTCGGAATAGCCTGTGCCTCTACATTATATGAAGAGCTGATTTCTAAAATTCCGAAGGTTGCTTAGTGGAATCGCATAAGGTCCCCCTTTACTAAGATTCCCATAGGCTGTATATCTAGGAGTAATTTTAGATATCAATATTCTCAATAGTCAAATTTTCTCTCCTTCAACCAAATTTTCAACCTTGAGATTGAAAATGAGAGGTAAAGTAACCTTTTTTCTCTTCTATAGGGTCTCATTAAATCCTAGTTTTCTGTCTAGTTTTCTCCTATGCCTTATGTGTCATGCCCACTCTTTGTTTGATAGCCCATCCAGACCCCTTCCATTCCTTTCCGCCCTCTTGAGGGGGCATCAACTAGTTCATTTAACCCATTATGTTGTCTGGGGAAAGTCCTTGCTCCTAATTCTTTGTGTCATCAACATTTCCATTTCATTGTTTGGGGCAAGTTTTCACTCCTCATTCTTTGTATCATCAGCATTTGATTTTTTTGAAACAACATTATTCTATTGCCATTTTGAATAGGGGCAAAATGAAGGCACTTGAGTCTGATCATTAAATATTGATCAAATTAAATTTTTGTAACATTTCTTCTATAGCTGTCTTATTGATTAAATAATTAGGTTATCTAATTAACATTCCCCCCTTCATCGATAGTCCTAGGTGATTTAATTAATTTACCCATAGTATCATCCCCTTTAATTAAATAAATGCATTATTATATTTAATTAAATTGCCTTTTCTCTATTTTGAATTTAAATTAATTCAAAATTTCGTAAAGCCCCCATTCACTTGCACATTCTTACCAAGCTCACTTGCATGCTAATCCTTCTTTTGATTAATTAAAACACATGATTTGCTTAATTAACATGTTCCTCCCACTTGGAATAGAAAGGAATTAAAAAATTCCTCCACTCATTCTCTCTCCTCCCATCACATCCCCCTACTTCTCCCACTTGCCTCCTAATCATCTTCCATTAAGCCTAATCTCCTTCCTAAGCATGTGCACATTCCTAAACCCAAGGATTAGGCAACAAGTTCAACCCTTGTCCACCTTATCCTTAAATGCTCAACCATTCTTGGAAATGACCCACACGGGTTTCTTACATCCTTTTCCCCTCCAAAGAATTTTAAATTCTTTTCCTTTTCCCCACATGTCCTTTTGGGAGTTAAGACAAGAAATGCCTTTATGGAAAATCTTCCTCTCAAACCCCAATGTCCTCTCATCCACTTTAAGGTTGACACTTGTTAACCTCCCATGATGTGTAACTAACCATTGGCCACCCTTGATATTCTTCTTTTCCATCCTAGCCATCCATTTGAATTCTTCAACACTTAACCAAAACTCTTGCCTTCCATTCTCATGATGCAACTTTGAACTTATACAATTTTCATCTTGGAGCACATCTTGAGAGATTTCTTGAGCTTTCATCACATCCTTTGCAAGCTTGAGAAACTATGGAGAACTTTCATTCTGTTGTGTCGTCAAATTTGTGAGCATACATACAACCATTCAACCTTGGACATATCATTGCATCAAGGAGGATATTGGTTTCCTACCTTGTTTGCATTTCTTGTTTATTTTAGCCTCCTTTGGTCCAATCTTGTATGTTGCTTTGAAGTTTGTGGTTTGCGTGTTTTTAATAACTTATTTACATAACATTTAATCACATTTTCTTGCACATAGTGATTGATTTTGTTGAGGGTGTTAAGGACGTCTCAAAATCCTCTTGATTTCACATGAGCGGGGACATCTTGAAAAGGCCCCATATCTAAAGGAAATATCCCTTTCCTATTGTGGTGGTGGAAGCACAAACCCTTGGTGCCTATCCAGCTTGGGGATAGTTGTATTCTAGAAATAACTATTTTTAATAGGGGAAGCGGGGGTGTACCCATGGAACATTGTCTAAAGTCAATTACCAGTCTTGTTATAAAAAGGTTGTTACAGCAAGATTTGTTTCAATAACCAAAAATAGTTTCAATAACCCATAACAATTTTAAATTTGAATAGAAACTCACCTTAATCTATTCAAGGTGTTGTTCTCAAATGGTGGCAAGTTTCTTGGAGCTATTTCTCAAAGTTCTTCACGTGGTGTGAAATGACATAAGATTGAGAGGATGTTTCCGCATTGAAGTTAGTCAGTCTCTTCATTTATAAAGACATTCTCTGATAATTGTCAAGTCACAAGAACTTTCATTGATGTCCGAATCCATTTTCTCAATGATATTTCTTAAGCTCGTAGTATCCATCTTTTGCTTAGTGTGTTTCTCTTTAATCTCCCCGATGTCCCTTTTTAATTTAGACTGTCTATAGGGATGCAAAGGAAAGGAAACTATGTCTCTCACCACAAGATTCTTATAGTGTGACACTTATCAGTATACATCTTTTCTTGTTTTGTGTACATTGAGGTTGATTATGGAAACCTATCAAAACCTACCTGCTTTTCTCAATAAGTGTCTAGCTATGGGGATTTGTTTCTTTGGAACTGTCAACTCTACAAAAGTTGATGCATCATATCTTAAAATGCCACAAATGGGATGTCCTAGTGGACATGTGGTAGGTAATGGACATGTGGTAGGCAGTGTTTCAATACTCTTGTAAATATATAGCCACCACGCATAACCAAATTGGTGATTGCTCACAAATGTGCTCAAGTTCTGCTCAACCCATTTGTTCACCTTTGCCATTTTTTTTAGGGTGATAACTGGTGTTTAGGTGTCAAATCTATTTTCCTTCACATGAATGACTCTTTCCAGAAGGCACTCATGAAACATGTATCTTTATTGTTGACCATAGTATGTTGTAATCCATGCAGTTGAAAGATATCCTCGATAAAAAGAATCGCTCCCACATCATGTTCAATTCATTAGGAATGGAGAAGTGTGCAAACTTTGGCAAACAATCAACAACAATGAAGAAATAATTATTTTCCCCCACTTGAGGCCAGCACGTGGTGGGGTCCATTGACACAGATTCATATTTCTACTTAGCAATGTTGACAGGCTGAAGCAGACTCGTAGGGTACGTGGTTTCATGTTTCATTATTTGACACACAACACACTGCTGTACATATTGCAATACATCCTCTTTTAGGACCTTCCAAGCACACTGACCCTGAACTTGTATATAAGTTTTTAAAAATTTAGTGTGACCAACAAGTGGAGAATCATAAAATGCTGCAATGATTTTTCATTTGAGCTTCAAATTTCAGACTAATCAGTATTGTTGCCAGAGAGTTTGGCATACACAACCAGCAACTCTTCCTTAAAGTCAAGTTTTGCTAAAGAAGTGATCAATAATTCTAATTTGCTCACTCACTTTTGTTGCTTGTGTTGAAGTCACAGAGAAATAAGAAAAATATCAAGCCATTATGATCCATACAAACTACAAAATGTCCACAAACTAGATATTATCTAAATTTAACCAATGCATGGATGATTGCCAACATCTCCTTATCATAGATAGAGACATTATGCTCTATCCTTGTCAGTTTTGGGCTCTCAAATGCTATAGTCAACTATAAAAAATAATGCAAAATCAGGTATAGAAAGAATGGGGCCTATGCACATTACCCTTTTTTATATGGTTAAATGCATTTTGTGCTGTTGTACAGTCTGAACCAATGGAAAACACCCTTTTTGGTTACTTATGTCAAGGGTGAGGTTGATTGTTAAATTATTTTAATAAACCTCTTGTAATAGCTACAAGGACCCAAGAATCCTTTAATTTTGTCAATGTCAGTAGACTATGCCCTTCTTGGATGTATTTCACCTCTATCAAATCCATCTCTAGAGGTGCCCTATTGATTATGTGTCCAAGGTACAAGATGTTTTTGTGTGCCAAATTCACGGTTGCTTTTCTTAGTCAATAAGGTGTCCTGTTGCAGTATAGACAACATTATATCTCGATGTTTTATGTGTTCTTTCCATGCTTGGTTCTAAATTAAAATGTCATTATAGAATAAGAGCACGAATTTCTCCAAATAAGGTTTGCTAATTTCATTCATCGCTGATTAAAAAGTAGCTAGCACATTGGTTGGCTTTAAAGGTATCACCAAAAATTCTAATTTGCCACAATGACACCCAAAGACAATCTTAAACATGTCTTCGAACTTAACTCTAATTGAGTGATGTACCCAACTCACATCTATTTGACTTTTAGCCATAGATATGCCTAGAAAAGTTTTTGGCAACTTTTCAAGCTTCAGTCATACTTGAGGTTGTATTGACTGTTCATCAAGCTATCTATGTTGATTTATATCAATCTTTCACAATGACAACATTGTCCCCGAATGCTCAGGGATTCTAAGTAGTTCCATGGTCTGTTTTCGCTTAAGGACGAGCTATCTCATAGATACTTTGGCAGAGTAGAATGCTACACCGTTGTAACATTAAATTTATGAACATATTGGAGAATTCTTTGGGATTCATTACCATTGTTTATAACCAGAGTAATAACTTCAGTTTCGTTCTGATTTTTATGTTTAGATTGAATTTTATTTATACCAGCCATATGGGAAATATCTTTTGGACACATGTGCTTTCTTTAAAAGCAGCTGAACCTCATTATGAGTACTTTTTGTGAACATTTCAAAAAGGTTGATTTCTAATCAGGTAATTTTGTCAATACTCTGTGTACCTTTGATATAAATCTCTCAGTGAACATGTTCACGTTTAACTTTCGGGAAAGATGTTTACTCTGCTAAGCTTTTGTTTAATTTTTATTTTTGATTTGTTAATACGAGGGAATCAATAGGGCTTCTCTTCCATTTCAAGAGAAAAAAAAAAACAAATTCTATGACACCAGTGTAAGGAATTATTTTGACTTCCAAAGAATCTGAACTTATTTAGCCAAGTTCCAAAGCATGAGCCCATAACTTAAATGAGAAGCACTGGAACAAACTTTGAGGTAAACTTAATTTAGGACAGAAGGGAGATCAGCTGTGTGTTGAAAGAAACCTCCTACCCTTTTCGGGAAGGAGAGACTCTATATTAAGAGCCCTCCTTTATTGTATTTATGGCTGCTTCTTGTAGTTTTTTTTCTCGTGTCCTATAATGTCCCCATTTTTATGCCATCTTGTTCTGCGAGTGTTAGCTGATTCTCAGGGTTTTCTGATACGTTGGGAGGGTTCTAATGTTTATGGTGAGTTCAGTTCTCAATTTCAGTGGATTTCAATAGAAGTTGCTATTTATAGTAAGTGCTTGCATGGCACCAATCTTTCTCTTTCTAGGTTTTTCTCGATTTTGTTTTCTTTGGTCTTCAGAGAACATTGCTATATATATAGTAAGTGCTTGCATAGCACCAATCTTTTGGGTTTATTATTTTGGGTTATTGGAGAGCGGTGTTATTTATAATTTGTGCTCTTGTTGGTATCGGTTTTCATCTATCAGCTTCAGTTGGTTCCAACATGTTTGATTCTCCATTTTCAAGCCATTGTGAGTTTTCACAAGGAGATGAAAATTGGTATTTTCATTCAGGAAATACATTGAATTTCTCAGGCATTAAGTGATTTAGGGTTTCGTAGATGAAAATTTATATGGCATTTTGTTTAAAATTTTCAAGGTTTTATTGTGTGGTTAATATTTTCAGTGACATTTGTGGTTTGCAAGGGTTTTGTGGAGTTTGGTATCTTGCTGTGCATTTTAAGCCTGTTGATTGAACCTGCATTTTGATTGATATCTGATAGGGGAGTTAACGATTTCCTTCTGGTTATTTAATATATCAATTTTCCTCAGCATGGCTGACCATATTCCATGTTTTTTTGGTGAGTTTAGTGTTGACTTTGATTTTTCTAAATAAATTGCCCAGTTTGCAGGCCGTACAAGTACTGTAAGTGTAAGGAGGCATGTAGAAGTTATTTCGTACTTCTGGCTAATGAAATAAGGTTGCAAATCCTTCATTGTGAGGTGCTAAGTGAGTTAAGATGTTAGCAGGTGTTTTGGGCAGTCTTTCTGGAGAAATAAGGTGATTTGAAAACTCTAGCTAGCTGTCTCTGTGCATGAGTGGCCAACTAGCTACAACAGTTGTATCTTGAGGATTTCTGAGTGTGTTTGAGATCCAATTTTTTTGGTCTGAGTTATTGTTATACAGTTCTGAGCAGTTTGGAGGTTAAGATAAGTGATTGGTAAAAAATTATGTGAATCACCCGTAGGATTTTGGGTGTCCAAGTTGCTGTAGCAGGGTGTTTAGTGGGTGTTTCAGAAATTTGAATTAGATGAAACAATAGATATCTTGGCGATTCTATGTGCTTGCTCTTTCATTATGCTGTGTTGAATGTCATTACAATAAAAGAACATGAATGAAATCTGAAAACAATAATAACAATCAGCAAACAATACATTATCCTTTCCTTATGATCAGTTGCATCATTAAAACTTCACTTTATGAAGACTTAGAAGTCCTCTGAATCTTCTATTATGAGATATTTTTTAATGTGATTGGTGACACTGGGACGACATGCTCTCCAGCGCCACGCCACGCCACGTAAAACGATTTTGGGACATCATCCCCTTATTACAAGGCTGAGGCCCAAACCCACAAGCACATTGGATCAGCGAAGGCACAAGCCCGTGATCACAATGGCCCAGAAGGGGTTTGAACTTGACTGGGTACAACAACAACACCACCACTTAACCAACCCACTAAGTAGTGAACCCCATTTGTTTATATCTTTTAATTCATGGTAAGTATTTGTATACTTTTATGTGTGCCTTTATAAGGGTTTTCAATGTTCATTATTTTTTCTAAGGTCAAGGCTCAAATCCGCGAGCACATTGGATTAGCGAAGGCTCAAGCCCGCAGTCACAATGGCCCAACAGTGGTTTGAACTTGGTTGGGGACATCAACAACACCACCACTTAACCAACACCTTAAATAGTGAACCCCATTTGTTTCTATCTTTTAATTCCCATTTATTTCTATATTTTAATTCATGGTAAGTATTTGTATACTTTCTTTATAAGAGTTTTCAATGTTTATAAGGGTTTTCAATGTTTATTATTTTTTCTAAGATGTAGATGAGGAGATTCAGTGCTGCAAAGGTAATACATCTCTCCATAGGCAAGTTTTGCTTCAATTACTCTTTCTCCTTCACTTTCCTTTAAGGCAGGGGTTTAGGACAACATGATATATTTGAACAAAGATGAATGAATATTGCTTATTAAGTCATCCAATTCAGACTTTGGGAAAATCTGTTCAAAATCCTAGCTAAAAATATTTTTAATTTATTTTTTGACTTTAAAAAAAGAGGTCCAAATGTATCAACATATAATGCTTGTGGTTGGTATATATTTTCCTATTGGGTTGTCATTTCCATGTTTATGCACAAACTTGAGCATATATAGACAATAATGGCTTGCCCTGAGTAAAATCTTGATGAAATAATATCTTTAGAAAAGAGAAACTACCTGGCATGCTCAGAGTACTGCTGATGTGATGATTTTATTGTTGATATATATATATATGTGTGTGTGGAGGGGGGGCTTATATGATGCCTTCCAAGAGTTTTGCTATTTACTTTGAGATATATTGCCATCTTTAATCGTACATGTTTAAATGTATTAATTGGGTATCTTTTATGTTATATACACCATAATCTTTGTTACCACATGCATGATTCATTAATGTAAGATTTTTAAATGCAGAAACAATTCCACTCTTTGTTCATCGAAGATGCTAAAGTTCAGAAACATACCTTTCTATCTCATTCTCTTTGTTCATATAATATACTAAACTGCAGAAACATAGCAGCAGAGATTTGATATTATGTTGGAAAGTAGTTTACATTGTTAGATTAGCGAAAGCTCAGTAAAAGAATGAAAACAAACACATGTAAATTGAGTGTTTGATGTTGTGTGCGTTTTGTGAATCGTTTACTTGTTTGCTACCATAGGCAAATGCTATAGAAGAGTCTAGGATTTTAATTTCATAAACTGATTGAATAATCATATATTTCTATGCAGCAGACTTATTATTTGTTGGAAATTATTTTGTTTATGGGAATAGTTAGAATGAAGCATAAAGTAATTGTTAATTTTCAGAATAGCCCTATTCTTTTTGGAAAATTGTGTTATTTATATGATTGTTAAAATGAAATATCCTATCTGTAAGCTACAAAATTGTCCTTTATGGGAATTTTTGGAGTGAAACATTCTAAATTTTTAGACTGTAAGATTATGTACTGGGGATTATTTAGAATGAATCAACATAAATTTCAGCTGCAAACTATTACATGGGGCTGTTAGAATGAAGATTTCATTAAAGTTTTGTCCCCCTTAATGCTTGATTGCAGGAAAAATAGCAATACAAGATATATAAATCAGAGCATTCTTATTGTTGGCATAACATTCAACTGATGATTCACTAACTAGTATGTTGAAGGTTTATGTGTGAACATATGGCTGAGAAAAGAGTTCATTTTTCGTTCCTTCTGATTTATCTATAATTAGATGTGGTAAGCCGAATATTGTTTCGGTATTACACATTGTTTGTGTTGATGTTAAAGCTTTATTGGTATGAAACTCTATTTGGGTATAAAGTGTACAGAAATCAATCAGATTGTATGAAATTGATGTACAATATATAAATTTCCCATTTATTTTAGGCTATAAATCTATTTTTAATATTTTTCTACTGAATGGAAGTAACCATTTACTGTTGCTTATTGTTTTGCACGGAAGGATAAACTTGATCGTACTCAACAATGGAGAGTTCAAAGGGCTCAGCTTATAATTTTGTTTTTGCATTAAAACGAAGTTTGGGAAGGTGTTTTTAGTTTTTTTAGTTCCTGCCTAGGCAGTAGAACTATAGGCAACAGTTAGTATTTAACTAGTTATTAATAATTAAATTTTTAACAAATCAGATACAAGATATTTTTCTATATTTAATAAATATGTATATTAGTTAAAGTAAGTTGCAATTTCTTTAACAAAATATATTTACAAAATTAATTTTATGTGATTTCATTGGCTAAGAAATTTCTACTGATATGAGCCCTTTTTTCGGAAATTCAGTTGTTAAACTAATGTTTACCTATACAAAATATTTTAGCAATATTTTTAATCAAAGCATACACATCTTATTGTTTGGAATCACTATTATGTAAAGTTCCCCCAAATTTATAATATTTCACGTCATACTTTTTAATTATAGATTGTAATTTAAAAAAAAAAAACCTTCAACTTGAATTGTGGAACATAAATAAATTATATAATATATGTATAACAATTATAAGATATTTAAATTAATTGATATTATATTGTTGCATAAACTTAATGAAAATTAATTTTTAGCTATTTGATTTGTTGTTGAAAATTTAATGAGTATATGTGTTATGTATCCTACTTTATCATATATATATATATATATATATATATATATATATATATATATATA
>MU228212.1:966011-991769 GCA_018584345.1 Thuja plicata
TTGACATCTATCTCTAAGAAATTTCGAAAAAAAAAAAAAAAATATTTAAAAAAAAAAAATTAACATTGGTCAAAATTTCGACCAATGCCACGGTTCATTTCCACCAACGATTGGTCAAAATTTCGACCATTACACTAAATATTTCGACAAGAATGCTATGCTTTCCACCAATGGGATGGTCAAAATTTTGACTAATGTCACTGCTCATTTCCACCAAACGTTGGTCGAAATTTCAACCAACGTCATGGCTCATTTCCACCAAACAGTGGTCGCAATTTCGACCATTCCACAGCTCTTTTTGACCAAAGATTGGTCAAAATTTTGACCATTGGATGAAGAGTTCGACGGTGATTCTTGTCAAATTAAACAAGAGCTATAGTCAAAATTTTGACCTCAATGTTGGTCGCAATTGCGACCAATAGTAAAAAAGTCAAAAATTTGACCAAAAAAAAATGACGAAAAGTTTGGTCGTGAATTCGACCAATTACTGTCGAAATTTTGACCAATTTTCGTCAAAATTTGAAGTCAAATTTACTAGTGTAAATTAGTAATCTATTCAACATCCTTAGGTGCATTAGTGGTAATTTAGGCATGAATATTTACAAAATTCTTAGGAGATGTATCCTCATGTTTGGTTGAAGTAAAAGAGGGTGAACTAGATGAAGAAAGAATGGAAATACATTGCTCCTTGAGTAATTCTTTCAACTCATGAAGTTTCTTCTTATAAAAGTTATGTTCACCATATTCAAGCTTCTTACAAAAGCTATATGTGGGACGTCTCTCTTTCTTCTGATTATCCTCTTTAGAAGAGGTTTTGTAAACCTCACAAGATTTTCTCTTAAGCTAGAGTTTCTTGTTTTTTCCTTTTACCCTATCTTGAGGCAAAGTAGCAACTAATGCATGAGACTTAGAGACATCAATTTTATGAAGTTTGGACTACTCCGTATTCAATCTCTCACAAAAGGTCTCCAAATATGACATTAGAAATCTTGAACTCAACCCATCCATCGTGGAATAACAATAAGTAGAAAATTAGGAAAAGAGACTTCTAAGTTTAGACAAAATAAATAATAGACATTCCTTATTTGTTTTCTCTTTCCCACAAGACTTTAATTGAGAACACAAAGACTTGAATTTGACCAAATAATCCTCAATGCAAGAATACTTATCAATAGAAAGGGATGCAATTTTTGCTTCTAGTTGCATAGCTCTAATTTCACTAATTGAACCAAAACTATCTTTTAGTTTATCCAATACATCTTTTGGTGTAGTACATTCTTCGAAGTGGGAGAACAAAGATTTTGAAGTATGGAATAAAATCAAAAACATTTCTTCATTGCACTTATCTTGATATGTAAACCTCTCAAATGAAATGATGAGATCAGATTGAGTCTCACTCAAGGTTGACCACAACCCTTTGGACCAAAGAAAATGTTGCATCCTCACTTTCAAAGAGTGATTGTTGTGTGGTGTGAGGATACCAAACCCCAGTTAAGTCATATGAGCCAAAGCCAAAAAATGAAACCTCCAAGCTAAAATGAGAAACTAAAATGGAAGCCCCCCATAAATTGTGCTCCTCTAAATGCTCAAAAATCAAGAGAAACAATTAGAGACTTGAAGACACAAATAGTGCTCACAAACAAAAAAAATCATGTAGATTAACGTGAATCATAAAATCATTTTTTCAACAGTATATGTAGCACAGAAAAAACTAATATCTAGAGCCCAAGATATGCTTCGTTGAACATAAATATCCAATCAAACTTAAAAAAGAAATTAGAACCTTCTGTGTCAGAGCCAATCCTGCTCCAAACTCGAATTAACGAGGGTCAGTAGCACTGATTTACAATGGGGGAAAGTAATCAAAAATACTAAGAACAAATCTATGGACAATAAAATAACAAGCAATCAAAGAGGAAAACAAATGAATGCAAACCACGATGCTCGAGGATTCTATTGCTTCTCTCTACTCCTTCTGAGATGTTGGATGAATGGTGCTATCAGAAGTGTCTCTGACTTGGGAGTATTGAGAAAATAATATTGATTATGATCACAAGAATGCTTGATGCTTCACAAGAATCTTGTAGAGTAAGTGTGCACAAAGCTTGAAATCTTGGATCCTTCAAATTGTTGAGAAGGGTTGACTATATAGAATATGGAAATGATATGGATGGTTGATATTGATCTCAGAGATTGAAGGAGGAATGGTTGAGATCAAAAGGAACTAGAGAAGCAATCAGCAAACTCCACCTCTTCAACTTGGAGAGAAGAGGTAATGTTTTAATTAACTGAGGAGCAACTAGTAAACTTCACCTCTTCAACTTGGAGAGAAGTAAATTTTTAGTTAACTGAGGAGCAACCAGTAAACTCCACCTCTTCAACTTGGAGAGAAGAGGTAATGTTTTAGTTAACTGAGGAGCAACCAGTAAACTCCATCTCTTCAACTTGGAGAGAAGAGGAAATGTTTAGTTAACTGAAAAGTTGATCAAGAGTTACCTTTTTGAACTTGAGAAAAGATTTATTTGAATATTTAATTAATTTTTGTAATTAAAGTATTCAAACATGAGGTAATTGAGTCCCTTCTGATTTAGAACTGAATTATTGAGTGAAATTAAATTAACTTGATGAAATTAATTTAATTAGAAGAATTAATTAATAAGTTTAAATATTTAAATTTAAACTTTAGGAAGTTGAATTTAATTAATTAATGAAGATTAATTAATTAAGGTTAATTAATTAAATAAAATTAATTATTTAATTAATTTTGGGGAAATGATTAAATGATTTGGGGAATGGATTTAGAAGAAATAGATGATTAATTAATGATTAAAAAACCATTAATTAATAGATGAAAATTAGTGTTTTAATGTAAGGTCACAATTATGTACATTTTAGGGTGTCTACATTTGCCCCTCTTTGATGCATTATGGCTTGTCACATTGTATCAAAGAATCTTCTATTTTGATCCTGCCCTAGCTTGCCCTGGCGGTAGCAGGTGTATTTATTCCCCTCAACAAATTTGACCGAAAAGTCGTAACAAGACCATCAATTTGTTGCAAAATGATTGTCTGGGCATCCGATAGTTTGTGAAAATAGTTACAAATGCTCCTGATATTAGCTGCGAAAGATTCCAGGGCCCGGGATGACAAAATATGACTCCTTGATGAATTAGGGTTTTTGTTGATACCTGATAAATATCTTGTGGGCCCTTTCATTTGTCACTTTGCAGTTGGAGCTCCTGATTCTCTGGTAAGATTTGCTTATGATTTTCTTTTCTTTTCTTGCTTGTTTTGAGTGATGGTGGGCCTTTCGGGAGTCATACACGTGTCCGACTGAGTCCGTACCTTCGGTCGTCCAGAGGGCACAGGCAGTGCGGTGAGTATTTTATCCCTTGTGCATTTATTGCTTGTAATTAATGCCTTGAAATTCAATTGCATTTATTATTATTATTTCTTTTGTAACTGTATTGCAATCGTTGGCAATTTTGCCGCAATTGTTGATTAAATGCTACAATTTTTGTTTCCTTTTCACATTTAATAAGTGTACCACTTTCATTCCTTTTTTTATCTATTCTGTACTACTTTTGTAATGATGATGTATTGATATTTATAGACATTTATGTTGATCACCTTTATGTGAGAATTGCGACTGTCGATTGTACTCAGACATATGATATATGAGATGTTATATTTATGACATCATTCTATATGATGTGCAACTTATTTCTATGTGCTTTGTATATGTTGATGCACTTTATGAGATGCTTTATGGTTATATGCATTTGATGTGATTCTAACATGCAGACTCTTAGATTTATGATCTTTACTTCCCTATTATACTGACATATGTATGTAGGATGGCTCTTATGATGAATGAATATTTGTATGATCTATTTATGATGTATGCATGTGTTTTCTTTTCTTTTCTTTATGTAATAAATGAATGCAAACCCAAAATGTACCATGTGTCTAAGTAAATGTATGTGTTAGTTAGAAGAAAGTTAGTTAGAGATTGGTTGTGATAGGAAGAGACCGGATGAAAGATATAAGTGATGAAACCAAGTCGTTGCCATGTTTTCCAATTTTATTCATCATTGCACATTATTATGAAAAGGAAGAGACTCAAATTCACCCAGATATTGACCATCTAGATACTGCTATGATCTCTGATAATCAGAATAAGCAAAACTAAAAAGAAAGAGTACCAAATGCACCCATATATTGACCATTTGGATACTACTTTGATCTCTAATAAAAAGGAGAACCAAATACACCCAGATACTGACCATCTATATACAACTATGATTTTTGATAAGATTAAATAAATTAACAAAGAGAACCAAATGCACCCACATATTGACAATCTGGATACCGCTATCATTTTTTGATAACAACAAGAAGATAACGGATAAGAATTGTTCAATTCTTTTCCAAGGGTTAGCTCAGATTGTGGAGCTGCATGGTTGCCAGATATGTGATAGCTCCTACCGCATTTATCCTTAATTGTCATTGCCCAAAAATTGAATCAAAAGAGTCCAAAAACAACAATCAAAGAAAACAAGATCATGATCCATCATAGGTACTCTCATCACTTTGTGGTATCCGTAAGTAGCGTAAGCTCACAATCGCAAAAGATAAACTGACAACTGATTGACCTAGTCAACAGTTTACTGTTCCTTGATTTTCTTGATTTTGATGCTTGATTGTGTCTGATTTTAGGAATGGATGAATCATATAAGACCGATATGTCTAGTTTGAAGTATATCTATCACTGTGTAAGATAATTTATAGTTTGATTGAATCATTTGATTGATGACATATTAGATTATTGATAAAGCTGAGTCATGGATGAATCATATAAGATCAATCTGTTTGGTTTTGAGTATATCTATCACTGTGTAATACCATTGATAGTTTGATTTGATGAATGATTGAATTTGTTGATAAAGCTGAGTCATATGAGTCCATTGCCGATTTTGCAAAGATCATGTTTTTACATTTGATTGATTGTTTGATCATCATTTTATTGTTGATAACATAGATGATTTATTGCTGAGATTTTGCAATATTGATTTTTTTATGATGATTAAAGATCCTTTGCACAGGTCATATTGCCTATGACGAGGATCGTGTGATTAAATTTTTTAGAATTAAAGCAATATTGATCGTCATTATTAGAGGATCACATGACCTATGACGATCAATATTGCTTTAAAAGGAATATTTTGTTACCTTGCAGGAAGCTGCCACTGAGACATTAGTGATGACATTAATTTGTCATTAGTATTCAAACAAAACTTTCGACAAGCTTACACCGAAAGACAGTAAAGGGAAAATCGAAGATCAGATTGGTAGATCATCGAAGACGACTAAGTACAGAGAAAACTGATGACACAAGGAAGTGTGTAAACCAAAAATACAATACAAAGAGTTAAAGAGGAACCCGACAGAGAAACCTGAAATGCAAGTTACAATGCAGACTGATGAAACAGATTCAATACAACCGATAGTAAAAACTGAAGGACAGTCAAGCATGACCGAAAGATAGAACCAAAATTCAGTTGCAGCCCACAAAAAGTGGATCTAACTTCCACGTCAGATAAAGAAAGGTTATTCTATTTATAGGATATTTAATTATTTTTAAATCCATTTCTTTAGGGACAAGAAACATTAATGTAAGTGTTTTAATCAGTCTAACTGATTTAAAGCACATAGACTAGGAGATCTAGGTGCAAGTTGTAAACCTGATCTTAGAGTTAACATTATTTTTATCACCAACTTGATGAAATCAATCCATCTATAAATAGATGATGTAATCATTCATTAGAATGTGTGTAAGAGAGAGAAAAATAGAATGAGCACATCTATGGATTGAATTGAGAGTTTCAAGAACCAGAGCAGAAAAAGAAGAATTTGGTTAGCTGAACCAAGAACAGAGGAAACCGATAATCAGAGGTAATATTCAATCACAGTTAAGGTGATATTATATTGTATGTGAACTACATAGGATCTATATCAACAATAGGAGATTTCACTTACCGGGTCAATTTGTAATTTTATATCATTCTAACGAGTGAAGCAAAGTGTAAGAAATCATTTCAAGAAAGGTGGATTTAATAGTCCTATATCAAATCTCTTAACCGAGTGCACACTTAACAGTGTTGCTAAAAGACTTAACATAGTAGAATTCAACAGGTCTCCACCAATACTCCTAATAGGGTAGATCATCAGAATTGATCAAAATTGTAATCCTTAACCGACCCCTTCCATTATGCAGATAGTGAAGTTTTGTGGATGCCATCCCCACCACAGTTTTTACTTCCTAACATGATTTTTCTGCGATATCATATCTTATGTTATGTGTCAACTATGTTCATAAATGTTTCTATGAATGAATCATATGTTTAATAATGTTATGAATTGATATAATTCTCACAAATATAGTACAGTTCAGATGGAATGGATATGCAATTAAGTACAAGGGTTAATTGATTAAAAGAACATAAAAAGTTTTAGAGGTACTGATTCACCCCTCCCCTCTCAGTACTACTTCCCATTAAACCCAACAATTGGTATCAGAGCTAAGTCTCTTCTTGGAAAAGCTTAAAGGCTTAAGAGAAAAGATCATACAATGGAGAAGTACAAACTTGATAAGAATATTGAGAATAAAAAGCTTGAGATATAGATGTTCTATGAACAGTACAAAGAAGCTAGAGTCAAGATGAGAGGAAAGGAATGGTAACTCGAAGCAATGAAAAGGATTATCAAGAAGAAGAGATTTCAGATTTCTTTGAGTCTTCAGGATCAAATGCAAGCAACACATCAAATACATCAGAAGAGAACGTCACAAATCTAAAGGAGATCAATCAACATTTGATAGAGAAATTAAAGATGCTGCAAATCGGTCAAGAGACCCAGATGGTTAAAATGATTGATGTGATGAGTTCTGCTAGACAAGCTAAAATAGAAAGAACACTAGCTACTGATGACAAGAGGAAGATTACAGAGAAACTGCAAGAAAAGGAGTTAGAAATTCAAAGACATGCAGAGCATCACCATGAGCTCACAAATCAAATCATTCTCATGAGTTAAGAAGAAAACAAAATGAATGTTGAACTCATGGAAAGAATACAGATTATCGGTGAACTAAGAGAAGAAAATGAAAAACTAAAGCATGAGGTTAGAATTCAACAACATCATAATGAAGTTATCAAAAAGGCTGAAGAGAGAAATAAAAGAATGGATGATTTTCTGGAAGGACAGTGAAGAGTCCAAAACAACAACGGTCTAGGCTTTACCAAAAATGGAGACTCATCAAATCAATCCAATCCAAAGAATGTTTATGAAAATCCAAGACCAAGAAAGCTTACATGCAAACATTGTGGAAAGCAAGGTCACACAACAAATGTGTGCAGAGGCAAAATGAAAGGTATTCCTAAATATACACCTTCATTCATAGGATTCTATTATAAATGTAACAAGAAAGGACATAAGGCATATGAATGTAATTCTAAGATAGAACAACCAAGGAAGGAAACCTACATGGACAAATACTGTCCTACATGCAAGATGAATGGGCACACAAGTATTGAATGCTGGAAAAAGAAAAGGTAGGCATGGGAGCCAAAAGGTCAAGAAACTCCATACTAACCAAAGAGAATTGGTAATCAGTATGTATGGGACTACAATACTTGGACAAATTGTACAACATGTGGAAGGTATGGTCACATTGCTGAAAACTATATGCGACTATGGACTAGAAACTCTAGAGGATGGACTAACCCCGGAATGGCACTTTTGTAAAGTTGTTCATCTCAAAAAGGACTACAGAGACTGAATGACAGAGACAAGAACATACCCCAATGGAAACACCATTGAAGATATCCAAAAGGCTAGAGACAAGATGTGGAGAAAAGCTTCAAGCAATGATGAAGCTGGAATGAGAAATACAAATGGTGACACCCCATCCAATGGATCTGGCGACATCACCAACCCCACCTAAGAAGAACAAGTAAGTATGGAACTGCATTAAAACTAAGCTATTACTTTATATCAGTTCCATAATATGATGAAATAATTCCAAATTTGCATAAGAAAGATGCATCATGGTTATACTTGTTGAAATATGTGAAAACTATGTCTTCGGGCATATATATACTGAAACCTGTTGGTATACACTGAAAGGAAAGATTTCTACATTTACTGAGCAACGTCGGTTGTAAGCAAAATTTTTTAGTATTGATCAAGCTGTATTGGTAAACAAGCACATGAACAAACTGTCTGTGTTACCGAAACCTATCGGTAAAGGCTAAGTCAACTTTGACTACTTAGAAACATTATAAGCATCACCGATGGTAATAAAGACTTAACCAATGAACTCATTCTTTAGACACCCATGAGTTGGTAAGAATTTATTACATGCATTTTACGACAACAACTATAAATAGGGCATTAGAGTGACTCATTTGTCATGACACCCAGAGAAGAGTGAGCAAAGGCGATTTTGAGCAGAAAGAAACCAAGTTGCAGAGTGATCATGACTCGACCACCAAGCACTCCAAAGTAGTTCAGAGATTTGTGGAAACACAATAGTAAGTTCTACAGACTGATAACTCTGTTCTTGACGCATTTACACAGAAGCCCTAATTTCTAAAAATGGCATCAACATCACAATCCGTAAAAGCTAAGAAGGCTAAGAAGGATGAATTTGAACTCATAAAAAACAATGCATGTGAGGAACCCAAATATAAGATTCATCCATAGGTTGCCTCACAACCCGATGAAGCTTGTGCATTCTCATGCATACTAGCTAGGGTTTTGCTGGTTGAGGATGTCTGATCCTTCATATACTGCAATATTGCAGAGATTGGAATGTCAGAGATGGAAGAAGCTTATCAGAAGCTTTGTAATGAAGATGGAACACTTAAGGATGAACACAAACACATTGAGGTAAAAGGGCTTACCAATGACCTAAAGTTTTTGAAGGTCTTCAAAACTGATTGGATTCAGTTAGTAATAAGCAGAATGCACAATAACAAGTTATGGTTGGATGAACCAAAGGAAATCACCTGAGATGTCATCCATGCAGTCAACAGTTACCCTATAACCGATAAAGTAAAGGTGCTCAAGGATCCACCGAAGGCAGAGACTGAAAAGATGACTGGAGCCAAATGGGATGGGCGTGGACTAAAAGTGACAACCATAGCCGATGATGAAATTAAGTTTGGTGCATGTGTACTGGGTTACAAATTCTTCCAGGCTAGCAGATTAAATAGTATTTCATCAGGTGCTGTGGATACAACTTACAAAATTATGAAGAAAGGTACACAGTTAGACTTGTCCAAGCTACTCCTGAATCAGTTGAAAGAAAATCTCAAGACAATCAGGAATGCAAAGTCAAACACATGTAAGTTTGGCTCATTAATCATGTGCTTTTTCTTTTATTTTCAAGAAAAGTTTCCATCTATTGGAGATGTAAAATGGGACAGCACCAAGCCGGTAACCATGCAAATCAATGAGCACATAAATGCTCTAGGAGTTAATTTTGAAACTATCATGGATGAATACTTTAATGTATTCAAAGACTAAATGCAAAAGAGGGTAAGAATCCCCGAGAAACTCATCAAGAAATTTAAGGATGAGACATGCTTCATGGTTGACATAGATCATACTTACATCAAACCTGTAGTAGCAAGAACAACATGGTTGCAACCACTGGAATATGAGATCAACATTGATCTTGCAACAAAGGCAATTGATGCCTTAATCAATGAGCCGCTAGACAAAAAGCAACCAAGGTTTGGCACATATGAGGAGGCCAAGACAAGAATTAAATCAGGCCTGGTAGTTAAAAAGATAGTGAAAAAGAAGGACAAAATGGAAAAGAATCTCAAGAAGATTCTATTTGTAGAAGAGGAAGAAGCTGAGCAAGATGAAGAGATAGAACAAGAGGAGGAAACCAAAGAACAGGTGTCTATTGGTAAAGATGAAGAAAAGACTAACTCAGAGGAAACATAATCAGAATCACCACCTCCTCCACTATCAAAGAGACCAAGAACTACAACTGCTTCAAGGACCAGAAGCCAAACATCCAAAGAATCTACTCCTTCACCTCTTAAGAAAGGAAAAGTCAAGACATATAAGAGAAAAGCACTTGCACCGAAGAGAGGACAAAATAAGAAGGGTAGAAAATTCATTAGAACCCGAGAGGATATAGAGGGTACCGAGTGAGATGAAGCCTTAGAGGCAAAAAATGTCAAGGTAAAGGAACCTGACACCATTAATGACATTTGTGTTTACATTGCAAATTCTGGATCTATTATTGATCCACATATTAGAAAATGGGGGAAAAGAAATCAGGAAGATCAAAATAAAATTGAAGAAGCCGTGATAGCTAAGATGTATAACTTCAAATATGTACCCATGCAATTTGAAGGAAGTTATGTACCACAGGAACTCTTGGATAGATTATCCGCCCGTTGGACATTTTCTTTGGCAAGTGAGAAAGAAATAAGAGAGAGAGTACTTGTCTCTCTAATGCCACCTGAATCAACAAAGGTAGAAATACATGAAATGATGGAGAAACATAAGAAATAATTCTCACCAAAGCTACGGGTATAAAAATTTATTGAAGGCAAGCTGATTGAACTTGAAAAGGATAGTCATAATAAATGGTGCAAGATCATGAATAGGCCAGTTGAGAAAGACAACCCCGACAAAGACCTTCAACAACAAGATGTTGATAAGGCAAACAAAGATGATATATCCATTGAGCTAGATAAAGGGGAAGATGATACAATAGGGAACAAAGATGCAGATGTGGTAGATGAAACATGGGATGATACCACAAATGACAATGTTGTAGACACCAATATCATTGACATTACTGATGACCTAGGAAAAGAAATCAATAAGGATGAAGATGTCATTGTTGTAAAAGATACAACTGATGAACATGACACAACAATTGATGGAGCACAAGTGAACATTCTAGGAAAACTACCAATATTGATACAAGCTATCAATATCATGCAAGACTCAAGTAAATCACCTGATAAGAAACTCCAAAGGATGCAGGAGAAGAAGCAAATAAAGATAACACCGATGATCAACAAAACATCGGAGATACTCAGAATGTAACCAAAACTAGCAAGGTTATAGAAGGAGATAAGGACAAAGATGTGGATACTCAAGAGAAGAATGAGAACACCAAGGTAGATGTTGCAAAGGAATCAAATGAAGGAGACAAACCAAAAGATGAAACTCCTAAGAAAATAGACAAACATGCTACAGACGATGCTAAGGTGAATGTAGAGACGTCTGCAGACACCTAACGAGCTAAAATCGATGCAAAGCAGTAGAAAGAAGCAAAACATGTCACATCATCAAGTACAACAAAAAATGCTGAGAAATTAGAAATGGTGCTACACTCCACTGAGTCACAAAAGAAGAAGAAGAAGAAGACAAAGAAGAACAAGTTGGAGGTTACACTTGAAAAAATCATTGAAATACCAAAGTTTGACCCCACTACACTTGACATGGATGCACTACAAGAATATGGAGAGACATGCCAAAGGAAGGCATTACAAGAAAAGATGAAAACACAACATAAGGAATCAATGGTACTAGAGACAACACGGGACATTCTACACCTGATTGTACCCAATTTTTATATTGATCAAAGCAAGCCCATTATTGATCAACTAGCTATCCTCACCAATGCCATCACAACTCAAAATGTTGATGATGAGAAAGAAATTGAGGAGAGAGCAGAAATGAAGTATCAAGAAAAGATTCTAGAGAACATCAGCTAAGAAGTGGCCGAAAATAAGGTAAAGCTGTCAGAATTGATATCAGAATTAGATCCTGTTATATCTGAAGCTATAACCTTAATCCAAAAGCTAAGCACAATTGAAAAGTTCACTCAAGAAAATAGTGAAAATATAGCAAAGCTAGATGCAGATCTAGAAAACAGTGCTAGTAGCCTAACGACCGATGGAGAAAATGCAGTCACACTGCATTATGAAAAGATCATAGAAGTAAAATGGATAAGGAAAGAGCTATGGGAAGCAAAGACACAATTTAGAGAAGAATTAATTGAGCTATAGGCTCAACTTATGCCAAATCTCACACTGCTACAATAACATATCAATTCTGCAAGGCAACTGATAGCAACTCCCGAGATGTCTATAGCAGACAACATCTATGATATGCATGCCAAGATAACACTTGAGAAAATGACTCTATAAAACCTGAAGGAGAAATGGGATAAAATTATGGAAGACATGAAGTCTTCTCATTCACACATTTTTGATAAGCTCTAAGGTAATTGATCTTTGCCCTTGATATCAAATAAAGGGGGAAATGATACTTGTACAAAATATCATTGAAAATGTTATGTACACTTAGTAAGAATGGGAAAAAGATAGCTATGTATATGCATATTCATAAAAAGATAGTGATATGTAGAAGGAAAATATATCATATGTACAGATATACTGACATATACATAGGGGGAGTCATTAAACGACTAAGGATTATATATGTTGTATATACTTAACATTTTGTTAGTATTTTGCACATATCAGTTTTTGATACTAATGTCAAAGGGGGAGATTGATGAATTTAATTTGTCATTAGTATTCAAACAACACTTTCAAAAATCTTACACTGAAAGACAGTAAAGGGAAAACCAAAGATTAGATTGGCAGATCACCGAAGATGACTAAGTACAAAGAAAACTGATGACACAAGGAAGTGTGTAAATTGAAAATCACAATACAGAGAGTTAAAGAGGAACCTGAAATGCAAGTTACAATGCAGACCGATGAAATATATTCAGTGCAACCAACAGTAAAAATTGAAGGACAGTCAAGCATGACAGAAAGACAGAACTAAAATTTAGTTGCAGCCTGCAAAAAGTGGATCTGACTCCCACGTTAGATAAAGCAATGGTATTCTATTTATAGGATATTGAATTGTTTTTAAATCAATTTATTTAGGGACAAGAAACATTAATGTAAGTGTTTTAATCAGTCTAACTGATTTAAAGCACATAGACTAGGAGATCTAGGTGCAAGTTGTAAACCTGATCTTAGAGTTAACATTGTTTTTATCATCAACTTGATGAAATCAATCCTTCTATAAATAGATGATGTAATCATTCATTAGAGTGTATGTAAGAGAGAGAAAAATAGAATGAGCACATCTATGGATTGAATTGAGAGTTTCAAGAACCAGAGCAGAAAAAGAAGAATTTGGTTAGCTGAACCAAGAACAGAGGAAACCGATAGTCAGAGGTAATATTCAATCACAGTTAAGGTGATATTATTTTGTATGTGAACTACATAGGATCTGTATCAGCAATAGGAGATTGCACTTACCAGGTCAAATTGTAATTTTCTATCATTCTAACAAGTGAAGCAAAGTGTAAGAAATCCTTTCAAGAAAGGTGGATTTAACAGTCCTATATCAAATCTCTTAACTGAGTGCACACTTAATAGTGTTGCTAAAATCTCTTAACAAAGTAGACTTTAACAGGTCTCCACTGATACTCCTAACAGGGTAGATCATCAGAAGTGATCAAAATTGTAAGCCTTAACTGGCCCCTTCCATTATACAAATAGTGAATTTTTGTGGGTGCCATCCCCACCACAATTTTTACTTCTTAACAGGAGTTTTCTGCGATATCATATCTTGTGTTATGTGTCAATTATGTTCATAAATGTTTTGATGAATGAATCATATGTTTAATAATGTTATGAATTGATATAAATCTCACAAAGATAGTATAGTTTAGATGGAATGGATATGCAATTAATTACAAGGGTTAATTGATTAAAAGAACATAAAAAGTTTTAGAGGTACTGATTCACCCCTCCCCTCTCAGTACTAATTCCCATTAAACCCAACAATTAGGTCATTACATCTGATTAATTCTAAAAACTTGAAATGTGACTAAAGTTATATTATGGAAGCTTCCATTGTAAATTAACAACCTAGGTAAACTAGGTAAATTATATGACCTTGGTAAACTTACAATGTAAAATATTGTAAGTTTAGAACCCCAAATCCCAATAAGCTCCGGATCTGAAAGCGGGGATCAACACCCAACATAGGTCAAAGTTGACCTCGAACTTGACCTAGGTCAAGGTTAACCTTGATCTTGACCTATGTCAAGGTCAACCTTGATTCTGACCTAGGTCAAAATTGATTTTAACCCTGACTTGAGGTTTTAGGCAGGTCACCTTGAGAAATCTATAGGATTTGCAGGTCAGTCGGGGACATGGGAAGGTGAGAAAACACACCACAGTGCTGGATAGAGGCACAAAGGCCATAGAGGAGGTATGATGAAGATTAGGAGAGCTAGTACATACATTCTACCAAAAAATAAAGCCATAGAGAGGGAAATTAAGGAGGATCCATAGGATCCTAACCCTAGTTTCAGCTAGAAATGCAGAATCAAGTGCATATGCATCCTAAATGAAAATCTAATATGCAAGTGTACTAAATGAGGGTGCTAAACCTACCAAAATGGAAGTGCTTCCATTTTAAGATGATACAAGTATCTTTCTAGAGTTTCCATCATAATGGAAGAGTATGTCATTTGTTGTGATGTTAAATTTTTCATCGTGACTTTTGATATGAAGTATTGAGTTGGTTATGTTTGAATGAAATCAAATGGGGTAACTGCTAAAATAGGCAGTGACAGACTGTAAGTGACTTGAATTTTATCTAAAATCACTAAACTATTTGGAGCAGTCATAGGATATGATTGTGAACTATCTCCATATACTATGTTTTCAATTGCGACTCTTATTGTTGACCAGTGCAACTACTTTAGTTGACTGGAAGCGGTGTTAACAAAATGAACAGGTAAACGAGACAGAGTTCTTGAATAGGTTATGAAGATTTGTGAATAAGTGAAGAAATTCAAACTGGAAATAGGATCGGTGATGTTTTTCATGAAGTAGTAAGGTAGTTCCATGGTTTGTGGAACTTACTTGACATCACATTTCTCAAGGTATGTGTTTGAGGTATATTCTTCAAGGAGTTTCTTTTGGTCAAAAGAGTTTTTGAAGATGGATCAAATACCAAGGTAAAATACATATGTAAGCTAATGTGGTCAGAATAAAATGTTTTATGAGATGTAAGATACATTTTATCTTACCTAATGTAATCTGGATCATTCATATCATGGATCTAGGGTTTGTTTTAAGTCGGTAGAAATAAATCTATATATTGGAATGTTGAAAAAGAAGTCAGAGAGTTGATTGCGAATTGCAGAGGGATTCAATGAAGGAGAAAGTAAAAGAATCAAGTGTGATCAAGTTGTGCAAGATTATAGAGTATGGAGAAGAAATATAGAACTTAATTGGGTCTGATCATATAGAGGTAGTTCAACTTCACAGATCACTTTATTTATTGCTTTCTAACCATTGTAACAGTGAAATCCCTTAACAGGGTGGATCCTAACAGATATTTTTTGTAAATCATCTAACAAGGTGGCATTCAAATTGAATGTTTTAATTCCTATAACAAGGCTTCTCCTAACAGGGAAAAGATCCTAACAGATCTAAAGGCAAATCCCTTTACCGGGTAGCACCTAATAGTGTTGTTGTAACCTTTAACAAAGTAAGATCTTAACATGGTGTATTCTAGAAATGTATAGATTTTGTGGGTACCAACTCACACTGTGGTTTTTTCCCATTTGGGTTTCCACACAAAAAATATGGTGTTTACTTTGTGTGATTGATTACTTGCGGATGAATGCTTTGAAAGTGTTTATTTATACTAGTTGTTGTTGAATATTTTGGCGCATAAAGTTGAAAGAGATAGAAATCAGTATTTGTTGATTATTTATTCACCCCTCCCCTCTTAGTAATTAGACTTGTATTAACACAGTCATGATATACTACAAGTGAAGTGAAGTACAATCGGTAAGGAGGTAATACTAAAAATTAGCTAAGTACGAAAGATTCACTTTGGTGGCGATCATGGTGGAAATGGAATTATGAGGAGCGGTCATAGATGCAACTTCAACCAGTTTATATTGCAATGTGGTTCCAACCACAACTCACTTGGTTGAGTAGTGAAAGAGTTTTTAGTGTCACATACATCAAGACAGGTAGAACACTTATGTTCTTGAGTACCAGTCGGTAGATCACATATTGGTGAGCAATAAAGTATGTGAGATCATTTCTAATGATACGATGAAATGGAATAAAGGTTATACATATTTATGAGATCGATGCAAACATTTAAGTCAGATTTGAGGTGTTGCATTGGAGAAGTCAAAACATATTTGACTACTTTGGAGATATAACTTGCAGATCTTATCTTAACCTAATGCGGTCATGATAAATCATTTTATTTATTGACATTATCAATTTGACACATGGTGATTTTGTGGGAACATAATTTAAAGATCAATTTTATGTCGGTGGAAGTTTTTAATATATAGGAACTTCTCATATTGAAAAGTTGTTGTTGAGAGAAGTTGTAAGAGTTGTTTTGGGTGATTAGGGTTTTGTGATTTAAATTTGTGGTTGCGATCAGAAATTTGATTGATAGATAACAAAGAGAAGTTACAGAGTATAGAGAACTTATTGGATCTGACAAGCAATCAATGCTACATTCAGATCAATAATCTTGTTGTTCCCTAATAGTTGGAGCAAGCAAAATCCTTTAACTGGGTGAACTCTAACAAGTTATTTTTGTAAATCCTTTAACAGGGTAACTTATTTATTGAGGTTTGAAATCCTCTAGTGGTGTAGATCATATCTGATCTAATTGTACTCCTAATAGTGTAATATTCACTCCTAATAGGGTGAACCCTCAGAAAGGGTATTTGTAGCTCCTAACAGGGAAAACTCATTTATTGTAGTATTGGGCTTGTGGGTGTTATCCCCACCGTGGTTGTTTTTCCTCTTACAAGGGTTTCCACATGAAAAATATTTGTGGAATTTATGATGAATATTTGGATGATTTGTTTTAATTTCTTTTATGTATTTGCATCAATTATATGCTTTATAGTTTGGAAAGTATTTCAAAAATTGTTTAGATCAGTCGTTGAATTAGGATATTATCTTCTTGGAATGATTCACCCCACCCTCTTAGTACCTATTATTTCCAAAAAAACATGGGTCACATCAAGAATATACCAGCTCAACACATAAACATGAAACACATCATGGATGTGAGATAGGATATGTGAAAATTCCAAGCAATAGGAAACACGACCAATTCTCTCAAGGATCTCAAAAGGTCCAAAAAAATTTGATGCTAACTTAGAGCCTTTCCCATAATGGATGGGGATCTTTTGCGGTTGAACTCACAAAAAAAATGGTCAGCTACTGAGAAGTGATGGTCCAATATATGGGCATCAACATACTTATTCTACCGATCTTGAGTAGTAATCAAATGCTCTCCAATATGAACCATCTACTACTCCATATTCTGAAGCATCTCAGGACCCAATACAACATGGTTCTCCAAAGGATCCCAACTCAAAGGTGTATGAAACAGTTAACTATACAAGGCCTGAAAGGGTGACATGTAATAGAAATATGGTACCCATTATTATATGTAAACTCAAACAAGTACAAATAGTCCTCCCACCTTGATTGTTGACCCATTACATACATGCAAAGCATGTCCTCAAGAACATGATTCACCCACTCTGTCTGGCCATCGGTCTCAGGGTGATATGTTGAACTAAAATTGAGTTACACCTCCAAAGCATCCTAGAGAGATATCCACATTGTATAATTAAACATTAGATCTCTATTCAAAATAATCTTGTGAGGTATCCCATGAAATTGAACTATATCCTCCATGAACACATGCTCTACCAAAGAAGTAGTATATGAAGCTCTCATGGGTGAAAAATGAGCCACCTTGGACACCTTGTCCATAATATCTATAATAACATCATGAGGACATGAAAAAATAGGTAACCTAGTCATGTAATCAATAGATATAGTATCCCACTTCCACTCTAGAATGGAATGTGGCTGCAAAAGACCTGCCAGATGTTGATGCTCAACCTTCACTCTTTGAAACTCTAGAAATCTAGCTATGATATTAGAAACAACATGCCTCATCCTTGTCCAAAATTACAAATGTCTAAGGTTGGCATGCATCTTCTTGACGCCAAGATATTCTAAATATGGTGCATGAAGTGCCTTAGATAACACCAATGAATGAAGATCATCAGACACCGACACATAAATTTTATCATGGTGCCACAATAAACCATCTAACTCCATAGAGTAAATAGAAAAATGAATTGCTAGGGTATGTCTGGAGTCTATCTCCGCTCTAACCTCCTAATACCATGTGTCACTAGGTAAATCCTCTAAAATACAACTACGTAAATCCACTCCAAGGGACATATGAGAGATATCATGCCTCCTCCTAATCAATGCATCTACAAAAAAATTCTATTTCCCCTTGATGTAATGGAAAAGAAAATCATACTTACAGAGGAACTCCATCGAACGACATTTTTGTGCATTAAGGTTTGGCTGAGAAAAGATATACTATAAGCTACGATGATCACTATGCAACTCAAAACTATGAACCAAAAGACAATGTCTCCAGTGCACAAGTGCATGCACAACCACTGCTAACTCTAAATCATGGGTGGGATATCTCGACTCATCATCCTTGTGCTTATAGGACTCATATGAAATCACTCATCCCTCATGCATAAGAATTTCCCCCACATCCTCCAACGATGCATTGGTGGACACCATGAACTCACAATGCATGGACCATACAAAATTATTCCCTTTCCTCTGAAGAGAAGTGGTAGGATGAGCCAACTAATCCATTACATGATATTAATCAAATATATAATTGATCTATCCAACTATGAATATTACATTGCAATATATTATCACTACATATTTACAGTATAATTATAATCAATTGCATGAGCATATATTGACAGTGTTATGTTCCATGATACATCATATGATACAAGATACAAATATGATCATCCATAATTGAAAATAATATGAAGGTACAATGAAGATGTATAATCCATCTAGTGATCCCATGATCAAAACAATGAACCTCAATGGAAAAATATTTACCACCCAACCATATGGAACCCTAAGGCCTACTCCATCCAAGCTAGGCAATTTTACCAAATCCCCATGTACCAAACAAACAAACACAAACAATAACATCACATAGGAATCCAAAGCATAACATCAAGGATTCACAAGGGATATAAAATGAGATAACATAAAGGAGACAAACGATATTCAACATCAGATACCAGAGGAGAACCACAAGGAAAATTGAAGGGAATCCAAAGACACATGCATGAGAGTGTCATCACATAGTACTCTACTGTCTTGGGTTATCTTGGCATGTCTTTCCAAACCCCGACCCCTAGGTGAGAAATCATGTGGAACTGGCAACCTTTCATGAGGACAAAGAAGTCAATTTTTCATTCAGAATGACACAGGCCACTAAGCCTTCTCCAACCCATCCATGTTACACATAGTATTTTTCATATCTATGGGTGAGGAAACTCATTTATATTGATTAATGTGTAACCCAACCCAATTAATTTTAATCATATTATCACTTGATTAAAAATCCACAATAGGTTACCCTAGCAGCTACTTAGGGACCCGACCCCATTGCAAGCCACTCTCCCAACAATGCTCCTAGAAAACCCTCCCTTATGCTTCAAACCAAAAAACTAAAAGAGCACATTAAACCAAATAAATAATTTCCAAAATTTCATCATAAAGATATACAAAATAGGATTTGGAGCATAATAAATGAAATCTTAAAATCAACAATAGGATCCACATTTTTCCAACCAAAATATGGACATCAAAACCAAAATCATATACACATCATGATAATAATCTCATAGGAACCTCTCTAGGTTCCAAAATGTAATCCCAAAATTTAGATACAATATAACTCATGATTATGTTCTCTTTTATATCTATTCCATTGAATAGGATACAAAAATCTCCTTGAACCATCAATTACACAATTAGGCTCGAAGAGCACCAATAAACCATAATGCAATAAAATACCACAAATAACATAGAAGATCACGAAAACCTCACTCATCACCAAATCAAAATTTAAATATAATCCAACCATAAAACACCCAAGAGCATAAACACGACCCCAATGTGACCTTAATTACACAATCAGGCCCTAACAATCATATAACAATGAAAACACCAAATTGATCTTTGAAATCTATGACCATAAAAACATTAATTTGGAAAATTATACCAATCACATAAAACAAAGGACCCCCACAAGGCAAACAAAACCTCGTCAAAATGAGAATCCAACACATCCCTCACCTATGGTAGCTATTAGGAAAAATTACAACCATAAGGAAAACAACTTAACTCTACCTTCTTTGTTAATAAAAATACATCTAACAATATTCAATGATTAATTGTCCCAAACATAAAGAAGAAAACATAACATGACATAAACTGAAGAACGCCTGATATACAATTACTATAGAATAAATTTAATACTAATATTAATATTTACTATATAAATTAATTAGAGACACAATACGTAAACATAATTAAACAATAACATAACATCCTTGTTAGTCTTTTAATCCACTTTCTAGACCATACTTTCAAGCTATCTCACCAACTAAATAAACTTATGACATGATGCATGTTGGGAGATTGTTGAGATTGTGCATATATGTGCTGACATTAATATTTTGTCAAAAATCTATTAAGTTTGCATTATCCTTGGAAAAATCCTTGGAAAGATCATCACCCATTTAGCGAGCCATCTAAGAGAAGTGGTAGGATGAGCCAACTTGGAAAAACCTTTTACACATCACTCAATCTCCATTATGTTTTTAAAATTTGAAAAACCTTCACCATTAGGGGAGATTGAGTAGAAGCAAGAGAACAATCATACTTAACAAAATACTTAGATTCATTTCTATAGGTTGATGTTCCTCTATACAACCCATTTCATTTTCAACATTCTTACTAATACTTAGTTTATAGAGGTAAGGACAATATCAAAGCTAGTGTTGATTTTATTGGGTTGTATAAGAAGACAAATTTTTCTTAAATATCCATTACTTTGGTCCAAAAATATGAATCGAGTGCACCTAGTAACTTTTCAATATCCCTACCTAGTCTAGGGTTGTGGGAAAGTCAGTGTCTGATGTGGTGACGACTAGGGTTTTGGTGGCAGGTTCCTCCTCTTTTCGGGCTTCTGGTCCTGCAATTTTTGAGGGACTGAGGGAGTCCTTTTCTAAGATTGTGTCCAAGTCTTCGGTGGTGGAGAAAGGATTCAAGGTTTTGACCTCGGTTCCCTCTCGGTCAAGCTCTCTTCTGACACTAAAGGAGATTTTTCGGAGAACAATACAAATATTTTTAAATCTCATGGATTGATCTTCTGCTTTAGGGGATTCTGGCCTAGTCTTCCCCTATTGCATGATTGGATCACTTGTAAATGGGAACCATTACTTTCAGGTATTGTTCGCATTTTCCCTATGGCAAAGGGGTTCTTCATTAGTAAGTTTGAACTAGCTGAGGATAGAACTAAGATTTTGTGTGATAAATTTTTTTGCTGGGATTATGATAAATTTATGCTTATGTTAAAGCTCAGGCCCCCATATTTTAATCCTTCTTCTGAAACCTTCACTAAGATCCCTATTTGGGTTAGACTCTCTAATCTCCCTCTTCATCTTTGGCATGACTCCATCCTTGAGGAAGTGGGTGGGGCTTTGGGGTATTTTCTGATGTTGGATCATGATTCCTACAACATTTTTCACTCCATTGTTGCTCGTATTTTAGTTGATCTTGACATCTTGAAGGGCCTCCCAGCTGAAATCAAAATTTAATCAACATCAGGATCTTGGATCCAACCGCTTGACTATGAGGGTATCCCCTTTAAATGTCAAAAATGCTTTAAGACTGGCCACATTTCCTCCCAATGTGACCTGGAACACTAGAAAAAGAAATCTTCTCCCTCTTGGTGGAAGGGGCTTTTACAAAACATTGTACAGTTTTTAAAAGTTCTTCTCAGTTTGGGAAGAAGGATGATTATGTTCTTCCTCTAGCTGCCCCTGTGGGGTCAATGGTGGCTACTGGTTTTGAAGCGGTGTTTGCTGGAGACTCCTCTGCTCTTCTTTCATCGACTGTTGCTATTGGTAGGTCTGTGTCTGTTGGGGAAGAACTAGATCATTCTTCCCTGGAAGCAGTTACTGATAGGACTGGGGGTGTTGGATCGGATGCCCTTGTTGGAGTTTTGGCTCCTGCTAGTTCTAATTCAGATACTCCTCTTACTGATAGATCTTTGTTTGGGGGTAAATATAGCCTGGTGCTAGATATGTTGGTGATAGATCCTTCTCCATTGATGGCAGCTGGTTCTTCAACTTTGGACTCTTTGTGCTAGCAGAATAATGTTGCTAGAGTTGAAGATGGTTGGGTCACTGTTAAAGGTAAAAATTTTAAGAGGTCTTCTTCATCGTTTGACATGACCCTTCGGTCCTATAAGAAGGGAATGAGATGATTTATTTCCTTCTTCTTGCTACTGATCCCTAATGTTTCACCTTTTGTAGCATTTTTGGTAGCTTTTCTCTGTGCTTGTGGTGTGTGATTCTCTTAGGCTTCGAATGATTTGTCTTGTTTTGGGAACTCTTATTGTTCTATCTTAAGTTCCTATATGTATAGGGTTTTGGGGCCCCTTCAAAACCCATTGTTACCATTACTTAAAAACTTTGCAATATCCCTATAAATACTAGCACATAACATCGAACTGTGAGAAAGATGTAAGTTGGTGATTTTTGTGCAAGGAATGAACAAGATGGTAGATGAAGTAGATTTAGAATCTTTGGGCTTGAATCTACTAGAGGACGATTGTATGAATGATTTCTAGTAAGAGTGAGTATAGTAGATGATGGACCTCCTCCCCTTTGATGTGGACTAGGGAGGTGTCAAGGAAAAGGAAGGTAGGTGGGTTTCTATGTTAAGAAGAAAATCTTTCAATGAAAATTAGCACAATTTTAGCATTCTTGTGGAGTTAGAACACCGATCCACTGAGTTGGCTTTGAGTACACAATATCCTTAGGATCCAACTTCAAGATTAGTCTTGTATCTCCATGAAGAATTGAATAGTTCTTAGCCTTCAAAGCTAGCCAAACAAAATTCCCTTAAAGATTAAGGAGCATATGTATCCCCAAAAATAGTAACCCCAAGGACAAATAAAGGTGAGTTCTACATTAATATTCTTGACTTTATGAGTTATTAAAAAGGAAATTTTCTTAACTAGGTAGTTCATGAGTCGTAAATCAAACTTTGATTTGGTTAAATCCTAAGCATCTAAGAATTGGAAACCAAAGGTTAATTGGATGTTACGACATTGGGAAAAGATTTTTTTCTTCTCCTTTGCCTATAGAGAAGGCTCGAACAATATTCTTTCTAGTTGACCATTGCTTGTGGGGAAATCTACTTTGTTATTTCTAAATTCATTTGCGGTACCAACTATTTGGGTTTTTCGTATAGGATTACCTTTGGAGTTTTAGGAGAAAGAAGTCTTTAGGGGGATTATGAATTCTTTTAGCCATCTCCTTAGTATAGATATGGTTACAAGCTTTGGAAGAAGGTTTTTGTCTTCTAGAATCCATGTATGTATTGATAAAGGCAACAACCATCCTTCTGTGATTTCTATCTCCTCCAAACTTGGTGTTTGGAATCAGATCTTGGAATTTGAGGTGTTTGTTGGCTAAATATTTTGTAATTAGTTGTAAACACACTACTCACAAAATGAGATATTTACACAGTGCATGAAAAATAATCTCTCCTCTCAACTTAGGGGAAGAACCCTTCTTATTACTGATAATTCAACTAGAATCTAATAGGAAAATCAAATTTAATCTAAATTGGTTGTTCCATGTATCACTTACTCTTTCTTTAGGAAGGATTTCACTTTCACAAATATACAATCTATGAACTTGGATACTTTTTACAATTTTACCTCTAAAAACTAGTTGGAGCAACATTACTAATAAACTGAAAGGGTCAATGGAGATGGCTTCGGCTAGGGTTTTTCCTTCTGATGGTGTTTTGAAATCAGTTGGAAGGTTCTTGTCGACCACTGGTGTACCCACTGGTGTGTTATCAGTAGCTGTTGAGGGGGCGCTAGAGGTTTCATAGGCGGCTGGATTCTTGCCAACAATTTTGTAGTCAGCTGGAAGGATTTTGCTGACTGCCAGAGTGACTGCTGGTGTGTTGTTAGCTAGGGTTTTTCCTTCTGATGGTATTTTGTAGTTGGCTAGAAGGTTCTCACCGGCCCTTGGAGTTTTTGTTGGTGTGTCCTCGGTAGCTGCTAAGTGGGCACTGGAGATTTCGCAGGCGGGTGGAACTTTGTCGGCAGTTTTGCAGTCAGCTGTAAGGATTTTGTTGGCTGCCGAAGTGTCTACTGATGTGTCATTGGTAGCTTCTGATGGGGCGCTGGAGGTTTCCCAAGCTGTTGGATTGTAGTCAGCGAGTGTCTCTCAATCTACTAGGGGTTCTACATTTGGTTCTGTTCCTCTTGGTGGTGCTTCAGTGCCTAAGGGGACATTATCCTATGCTGGTCTGGTTTCTCCTGGGGCCTTAACCACTCACTCTGATGGGGCTACGATTAGTAGTGGTGTGGGTAAGAGACCTATCCCTATATCGAACCCTATCTAGATCTATTTGGATGAGGAAGTGGTGGAAGATATTGAGTTTGCATCATCTAAATTTTCTTCTCGTGGTGTGATTTGTCACTTCTTGGGTTTGTGGCCGAGTCTTGCTGACTTGCACCGGTGGATCTCCGCTCATCAGGAACCTATTATTTTTGGTATTGTTCATATTTTCCCTATGGAAAAAGTTTTTTACTACAAAATTTGATAATGCTGAAGATAGAAAGTTGATTATGGGCAATAATTCTTTCTCTTGGGATAATCATTATTTGCTGGTCATGAAACCCTGGTTTCCTGATTTCTCCCCCTCTTTCAAAATCTTTAACAAGATTTCGATTTGGGTGAGGCTCCCCTAACTTCCCCTTCATTATTGGGTTGAATCCCTATTTGAAGTGGTGGGCAAGGCTATTGGAGATTTTCTGATGGTGGATGAAGAGTCATCTGATATTATGCACTCAAATTATGCTCGTTTATTGGTAGAGATGGATATCTCTAAGGGGTTACTAGAAAATATTAAGCTTGAGTACTCAAATACTTCCTGGATTCAAACTTTGGACTATGAAGGGCTTCCTTTCAGATGTAGGAAATGTTTTAAAACAGGTCACTTGGCGGCCCAATGCAGATTACAAAAGACTAAGACTAAAATGTTTGCTTCTTGGTGGAAGGGTGTTTCTTCTGATCACTATATAGTAAGAAAAAATATTGATCTTATTAAGAATGTTGGGCCTGAGGAGGTTCCTCCTGTAGGAACTATTAGAATAGGAAAAACCCTATTCTCCCAAGAACACCTGCATGCAAACCTGTCACATGGAAGAAGCAAAGTACAAAAGACTAGAAAAACTATGGAGGCCAAAAAGCCAGAGGAGACATCATATGCACAAGAAAACAATATATTAACAATATGTTTCAAGATAATACAATGCAAAGTGAAAACTCCTTTTGAAAAACAAAGAGGTGAATCCTTATAAAAGGAATCATGAAACCCTAAAAGGGAAAACCTAAGGTTAGCTTAAGCAACTAGAGTGAATAGGTGAGTTAGTAATTAGATCATAATGA
>MU228212.1:991898-1018611 GCA_018584345.1 Thuja plicata
TAAACTAGATGAAGGAAACTAAGCCTCCAATCTAGGGAAAGTCCCAAAGAAAGGAACAAGAAAGAGCAAGAAGCATCTCTGAAGCATGAAGCTGTAAACACTGTCAGAAGTAACTGCTGGAACCCCCCACTAAAAAAGTGCATGACCAGGTAGAGAAGACAAAGTCTAAAGAGCTGATCAATTGAACCTGGGAAACAATAGAACCAATAGGAGAACCCCCCATAATGTTGAACAGGGAGAGGGGTGATAGGAACACTGAAATGCAATGCCAAAAACATCTGCAGAAAGTAGAATCAGGAACACCAACAGTGCAACAGAAGTACAAGCATAGGATAAAGGGCAGTTTCACCGACACACAACATGGGCTAATGTTGTGGAAGGTATGCTCACTTGAAAAAGGTGGATGAGCATAAAATGATAAAACATCATAACCCCCCATGACACTTTATAACTGAGTGCGAGTACAAAAAAAACACAAAGTGCTCAAAATTCTAGATATGCAAAAGCAGACACTTTATCTCAGTGCATTTATAGAA
Organism: Thuja plicata; assembly: GCA_018584345.1. Lineage (NCBI taxonomy): Eukaryota > Viridiplantae > Streptophyta > Pinopsida > Cupressales > Cupressaceae > Thuja > Thuja plicata. The sequence continues at coordinate 992,435 of MU228212.1, forward strand.
AAGAAAATGCTACAGAAGAGAAGCATACAATGCTCAGAAGTCAGAAAGAAGAGTGAGCCAGAAGAACAGAAGAAGAGATCCCAGGACATGTAGAACCCAAGTAATCCGCTAGAGTGAGAAAGAGAAAATCTCAGAGGAGAGAGAACCTAGAGAAAAATATAGAAAAAAGACCCTTACATTTGAAAACCTCACTGAACCAGCTTTCCGACAATATCTGGTTTGCCAAAAACAGAGTCCAGATGAGCCAGATATGGCTCCCGGAAGGCAGAAAATAGACATCAGACTTTGATAGCAAAAAAAACTGTCAAAATGGTAGAACCCAAAACCCCAACATCCATCATCAGAAAGATATTTCTGACGATATATGGAAGTCGGAAAAATACCCCCGTATGCTCCAGATAGAGCAAAAACAGTGCCAGGGGGTCAAAAGGGCTCCAAAATTAGGTTTTAAGCCCCTGGGACTAAAAAATCTCTAGCCCCTGGGTGCATGGCATGCACAAGGGGCTGGGGCAGAGCCCCTGGTCACCCATGTGACTGCTGCTAGAAGGCAAAGGGGGCCCGTGGGGCTAAAGCCCATTGGGCAGGTGGAGCAGCGGGGACCCGGCGGTGGGTATCGGGTAGCGGAAGTGGCTGGGCAGAGTGGCAGTGCCAATCGAGCGGGGGGCCGTCGGGGCCGGTGGCCGGTAGAGTGGCGGGGCTGGTGGTGGCAGTGCACAGGGCGGTGGGGGCTGCGTGGTGGGCGGAGCGGGCTGAGGGTGCTGTCGGCGGAGGCCGGGCCGTGGTGGTGCGGCGGCGGAGCGCCGGTGGCGCCTGAACAAAAACACTACCTGCATTTTTTTAACCAAAAAAACTATATAAAAAATGATTTTTGTTTGAATTTTTCTCGGTTTCTGTGCCCGTACGACACTGGAAACCAAATTTTTTTGCCTCGGAGGCAAGTTGTCCAAAATGGACAAATTTTATATGGATTCTAGGGTTTTTGGATGCTCTGAGCGCAACGATAATGTCCGTTTGAGCCCAAAATGACCAGAAACAAAGGTCCCCCTAAATCCACACAAATTTTTTTTTGAAAGACCAGGAAAACCCCCAGCTTCTGAAACACTTCGACAAAACACGAACAACCAGCAGCAAGATGGCTCTGATACCATGTTAGAATAGGAAAAACCCTATTCTCCTAAGAACACCTGCATGCAAACCTGTCATATGGAAGAAGCAAAGTACAGAAGATTGAAAAAACTATGGAGGCCAAAAAGCCAGAGGAGACATCATATGCACAAGAAAACAATATGTTTCAAGATAATACAATGCAAAGTGAAAACTCCTTATGAAAAACAAAGAGGTGAATCCTTATAAAAGGAATCACAAAACCCTAAAAGGGAAAACCTAAGGTTAGCTTAAGCAACTAGAGTGAATAGGTGAGTTAGTAATTAGATCATAATGATTTAATTAATAACCCGAGAGACTATTACTCTAACAGGAACAATCCCTTTGGGGTCTACTAACACCAATTCTGGTAGTTATGAGGTTGTTCAGTCTATTGGTGTTTCCTTTTATGGCACTATTTCAGATGTTTCTAACGGTACAATTCTTGTTGGTTTGGGTCTTGCTGGATCCACTAAATAGTCCGCTGGAGCTTCTGCTAGTACTAGTCCTACTGGTCTTAGTGCTCCTAGTGATTCCTCTGGTGTTGATGTTCCTCCTGTTGGTTCTAGTATTACTGAGTCTTCTGTCATTTCCACTGGTAGCTTTAGTGCTGGACAGTCTACAGGTAGTTATGTTGGTTTTGTTCTTGTTGGGTGTGTTGGTTTCCTTCTATCTAGTCCTGTTTTGGCCAGTCTCTCTATTGTTGCGGAGAAATATAGATTTGGTGTTTCTCCCTTGTGTCTGGAGGTAGGTTCCTTTTTTGGCTCTGTCCTGACTTCTTCTTCTTCCTCTCTCTTGAGACCTTCCTCTCAAGACTGCCTGGAGAAGGGTTCTTTGGTAGATGAGGGATGGACCCCAGTTATTGGTAAACATCATACAAATTCCTCACTATAATTTGACATGACTCTCCATTCCTAGAAGAAGGGAGGTAAGGGTAAATCTTAGATCTTGTCTGGGTTGTTTGGACTTTTAATTTAAAATAAATAATCTTTAGAAGGGTGCTAAAGGAAAATCTTGGTTTTGGATTTTTCTTTAGCTTGGGTTTGTATGAAGGTTGTTTCATGCATTGCTTCATCCAGGTTGTGGGTGCATGTTGTAAAAGCCTCACCTAGGTCTTGGTCCGTTATGTTTTTTAGGGCTTCTTTGAATATCTTTTGTGACCACTTTGTTTAGGGTTACGGGGCCCCTTCAAAACCTGTATTTACCTCAATAAAAAAAAATTACCAATAAACTGAAAATTAATTGAAAGATTAATAGTTTACAGTAGACTGAGGAATATATATAAGATCATAGACTTATACACTATCCCAAAATGATTTCAAACTATAAAGCAGAAATATGATAAGCGCAAAGACTTAAACACATGAAACTTCTCTTCTACTTCTAATATCACTCTGAATCACAACTCAAAGTCTATGCATTCACTTGTAACTAATTCAAATTGAAAATTATAGCACAAAGTCTATACAAAATCAGATTCAAGACTCTCCTTCTAGCAACACAAATAATTCCACAAGCTTCCTCAACTCAAAGATTGAAAATACTCACCTTTTATTCACTCCAAAGTTAACTTGCACAAATTAAAGCAAAGTTTGAACTTGCACAATTTCACCAGAGTTTTTTTTGCAATGCATAAAGACAAAAATTAAAATGAGCACCCTAGTCCTTTAATTATAGGTGAGAGGCTGAGAGTGAAAATTGGGAGAAACCCAACTAATCAAGACTTATTCAACAACTAACTACCTACAATTTAATTATTCAACATTATAGTCTTATGTAATGTGAGCACATGTAATGAGTTATGTAGTTGCAAATTTTTTCTTTGCATGTTTGACTACAGATACAATTACAATTTTATGCTTTACATGTAACATGTTATAACTATATTACAAAATGTATGATGAAAAATAAACTAAGTGTCTGAAAAGACACGACTTCTATTACTTCAACCTAATATCAAAGAGGTGTTTTTGTCACCAGATTGCCAAGTGCTGGAAACCTTCAATTTTTTAAGTGGGTGGGAACATCTGTAGAAAATAAAAATTTGACCTCTGCATTTGGTGGCATCACTGATTTTCATTTTCACCCATGATTGGAAAGAAGCTCATGATCCTTCTTATAATTGGTCCGCTATCACCTGCTTGGAATCAGTCTTGAAAGCATTCTAAATTTGATGAAACTTGAATTTCATATTTCCTTCAAGCATTACGGTTGGTCCTCTGAATTTGGACAAAAAATTGTAGCATTTATATGGAAGGACCAAAATAAATTAACATTAGAATATGTCGACGTTAGTTCCATAAAATTATTCATGAAGCTTATACTTTGATTTTGAATGTTGGTAGATCATGTCTGCAAGCTATGCTTCAAACAAGGCTGAAGTGAAAAAGTTGCTTCTTGTGGGTTATGCTTGCATTTTGGGAGGTGTACTGCAGATGAAGGTGCAAGTGTAGTTCAACATGTAACAATTTATGTAGTTGTACCAAAAATTTCCTACTACATAAGGGGAAACCATAAGACTTAAGTGAAATTGAGGTTTTTGAACTTAACTGCACTTTAAGTTGCACAGGTAATTACCTATGTAGTTCATCATGCAGTCGGGTCAAAAATTTCCAACTACACTTGGAGTTTATTTCTCAAAAAGAGTATTTTAGGAAGTTTTTGATGCAACTGGGCATTCAACTACATGTAATTGAACATGCAGTTGGTGTAAAAACCTTCGGTTTGCATATGACTGAATAGGGATATTTTTGGGATAGTTACACTTTTGATTACATGTAGCATTACATGTAATGGGTACAAAAACCTCCAATAAGGAAGGACTAAGATAAAATAAAATCGAAGAGTTTGGACATGATCTTATCTTTCACATAAAGTAACATGTAGTGGCATATGCAAAGGGCCTAAAAACTTCCAAAATTTGCAAAAGTGAAAGCTTTTGAATGGAACTTGTTGTGGGTATTGCAGATTGAGTTTGATGAAAGGCTACGTGTAGAAAGTTTTTCAATCATGATTTTGAAAATAACTATGCATGAAGACAACCACATTACAACTTCACCCTCATAAGTTTGCAAATATTATGAGTGGAAAATGTTGATTGTCGCAAGGTATGTCAACTGCTGATATAAGGTATAGGTCTAAAAATTTATCAAATACTATTTCTCACTTCATGGAAGTGAAAGGAAATTTCAGCTTTCTCAAGGTGTGGGTGTGCTTGCAACAAAACATGCTATGGCTGCAAACCAATGTGAAATTCTTTTCTTAGTACTCATTGTAGAAATGATAACGCATAACTTGCCCATTGGGAAGAATGTTGTATGTTGTATGTATAGTTGTTTCTCCTTTGCAAAATTGGAAGAACATTTAAGCATGGAAGCTTTGGAACCAATATTGTGAAGGGATTAAAAAATATCACCGTATTGTAAAAATGGGAAACTTTCAAACCTAAGAGAGAGACCACATTTCCAAAAACATCCTTATAAAAATTACAGAATATAGACAAAGAAAGAATTGTCAAAAATATTCTCAAATATGCACAAACATGAATCCATAGATCTCATTTTCTACAAAAAGAGGGAAAACCCTAGTCATTGCCTTCCATCATAACAAACTTCTAAAATCATTTAAGAAATTTGTAAACATCCTCACAAACTTCTAAAATCTTTGCATTCCTGAACTCGGCGGCTTCCAACTCAAGTTAATCAATATTAAGATTCAAAGGGGGGACTTTGGGAGTATTGAAGAAAAGGTCTGCTAACTTAGGCCCCATTTGTTTCACGTTTTTGGGAGTGACACTTCCCATTTTTGCAAATCCCATGTTTGTTTCTCTAAATTGTAATTCCAAATTCGTCAAGCAAAATCAGGTTTAGACACCAAAATGAGTGGCATCATCTTCCCACTGAATAGGTGGAATTAGAAATCACATCCTGGTTTTGCGATAATAAGGTTTTGAGTCAAATTCCAATTCCCCAAGATGCAAAACTGGGATTTCAAAACCTGATTTTGTGATAATAAGGTGTTGAGTCAAATTCCAATTCCCCAAACAAACGGGGCCTAAAGGTAGTCGGGAATTTTAAGTCTAATGTATTACTTATTACATGTAATAACATATGAAACATTATGAATAATCTCCGCCAATTCAAGGTATTCAGGACTTTTTAAACACTTAACATCACACATTACATAAATAATGTGTAGCGCATGGATAAAGGCTCAAATCCTCATAATTTTGGTGTTTTAATTTAAAAGGTTGCTTGTATTGATATTTCATTTCACATGTAATGCAATACAAAAGGTCCGCTCATACTTAATGTTAATTTGGACTATATTTAAGACATGATGTAAATGCAACATCCTCTAATGGTTTGACTAAGAGGATACTTAGGAACTTTAAATAATATATTTTAAATATAATATTAGAAACTAGTTAAGAATAAAAGAAAATAAAATATTAGAGATTCATAACAATATTAAATTAAATCATAATATGATTAATTTAATTTGTAGAGCTATCTTCTATTTTATTAAAACAAAATTGACTACCATAGTGTCTTTGTTTTCTTGTTTTACATGTAAGATGGGACATTGGTGAAAAGATTGTACATTACAAAAGAATACCAAATCTTGGAAACATAGGATCAATGAAAACCAATAATGTAGGGAAGGATAATGATAATGTTATTCATCCTAAAGAAGCATCATTGGAGAAAACTCCTAGTTAGGTATGCATTCAAATATAGCAATGAAGAAGGGGGATAAACTTTAGTTGTCAAAGATTTCATTCAAGGAGGATAATTCAAACTAAACATTAATATGGAAGAAAATAATAAAAAGAGGATTAACATATATTTTTGGATACAAGGCTAAAACAATAGAAACTCATGCCCAAGTTTCTAGAGATGTAGTCAATAGAACACAATTTACAACTAATAATATAGATGAAAGTAGAAAATTTGCGTGGTAAAGACAATCCCTTAGAGGAGATTGAAAATGAGATTCATTCTTAAAATTATGAAATCCAAAGAGACGCCAAAGTAAACAAGAACAAAGTAGAATGACTTGTTGATTCCCCTTGGGTGGAAAAAGAAAATTTGGATATGTGTGGGGATCTCAAAAGAAAGAATGCAAACTTGGAACAAAAGTTTAGCTAATTATGAGGTGGGATCAAAATATTGGATATAACAAAACTTAAGGACTCTAGAGAAAGGGAGGCAAAGTGAGAAAACCAATAGTAACCAAAAAACCCTTATGACTTTGTGCTCAAAGGGTACCCCCAAATCTATGAAATGAAGATCTTCTCCTGGAATGTGAGATGACTGAATAATAAAATGGACCTTCCTACACATATTGCTAGGAAGAACAAATCAAAATTTATGTTAATTCGAGAAACTATGATTCAAATTTAAAAATATGCTCTTCAAAGATTGGTTGTTTTGGAGGTAACGAAGATGGGTCCTTTGGTGTAATTATTACTTTTTGGAATCCTACAGTGTTGGATGGGGAAGTGCTAATTAGATACACTATACATGTGCCTATTATATTTTGTAACATAAAAGATAATCCATCTTAAATTGTTTCAAATATTTATGCCCCTAATAATAGGAGGCATAGATAGAATCTTTTGGAGCAACCTCACTACCTTCAAAGATAATATCCTAGTGTCAAGTGGCTTATCGTGGAGGATTTTATACTTCTCCATAATATAATGAATGAGAAGAAAGGGGGCCCACAAATTTCTTTGGAAATCAGACAAGACCCTATATATTTTATCTCTGAAAAACCCTATTACACGTAATCTATATGGAGCTAACTTTATTTTGTCAAATCATCATCAAATTTCTTCACTCATAATGGTAAGGCTTGATCAATCCTTTAATCTCCCTTGATTTTCTTTCTATGTTTTTTTTAATCTCTTTTAACTTTCATTAGGATTGGTTTAGATCATTCTCATATCATCCTCAATGAGGAATTAATTTACAAAATAAAAAAGAGTTCTTGTTCAAACTTTTAAAAGATAGGGACCAGGCATCCTACTTTCAGAGAAAAATGTAGTTGAATTGTTGAATATGAAGGTCGACAGTTTGACTTAACTACCCTGAATAATTGATTCTCCAATATAATAAAAGATATTTAGGTGGGAAGTATTAAATTGATAGAAGACGATGTTTAAAGTTCATTAGATGGTTTTAATATAGATAGGTTATACAAACTTGTTTAATGCGTGTTGTTTCTATTCTAGACTCATTTTGATTGCCTTAAATTTCTTAGTGGTTACCATTTACTTATGAGAATTAATTTATTTTCTATTCCATTATAATCATTAGATAAACACAAGAAAGGATCCAAACCTAATACAAAATAATAGCCATAAAGGGCAAGAACAACTTGTCTCACTAGTAGTTCAAGGCTAGGAAAACCAAACAAATACTTTTGATGCTTTTGACTGGAGCATAGAATTTACAGGGGAAAAAGGTCCTTACCCTATATTAATTACCTCTCTTTCACAACACAAGAAAGAGCATGGGAAGAGGTAGAAGGACCTTTCCTCATATGAACTATAGTCCAATCAATACTATGAGTGAAGATCCAAATGCAATGGGAAAACTAGAGGAGAGCTCCACACTGGAGGAACAATAGAAAGCAAATGAGGCATAATAAGATGACAAGGAAAAATGAAGTCATGATCTACATGAGAAATCTGAACTTGAGTGGAAGCACCCAGTGAAACAGAATGACAACATGTAGCGAGAGGATCCCCAGTAGGGACATGAGGATATGACAAGGTCACACCAAAAGTAAGGCGCCCATCAAAATTATAAGAGAAGTCATCTTATGAAGAGAATAGATATTGGATAGTTAGGTGATCATCATTAGCATTATTCCACTAAGTGTTAGGACTTCTCTAACATGAAAGAGATAAATTTGAAGTGAAGTGATCAATAGTGAAGCGACGATGACATATAAAAAGGAGACCCTCAAAACCAAGGGTTGCATCAAAGGCCTATCTCAAACCATTTCATAATGTCATGAACTAAAACCTAACAAAGTTCTAATCTCACTAGTGAAAATTGTTAAAATTTGAGGTTGATGTGATCTATGATGTTGTCATTAATGTTGTTATTGATGTCAAAATGTCCTTATTCCATCCTTTAATGTATCATTTTTTGTGGAACCGACTGGATTGACATATTAGTTGTGTATCGGTTGATGTGCATTGTTACTCTATATGCTTTGGTTAAGGTTGTCACCGATAGGTTTCAGTGAGTGTTCTTTATTGGATGCAACATATGGTTGTTTGGATGGATCCTATTTGGATGTGTATCATTTTTATTCTTTGGTCCTAGCTATGTGGATGTAACATGTTGATCATATCTATTAGAACCGAATCCTTTGGAGATGGTGTAGCGTGTTGGCTTGTGTGAGGCGTGTTGTAATGATCAAGGTGGTCCTCATTTCATACCTTACCAATGTCTTGGTGTGAGCTATTTCAAATTCACTGGCCGACCTGATGGATGTTTATAATGTTGTATATATAAGAGCGAGGAATTCAGTTGTTGGGAACATATCAAGGATTAGTATCCGTGTGTGGATCAAAATCCATATCCAATAAGACTCATGTGTGGTCGTATGCAAAGAGATAGTGAATTTTTATTCCTATGCATTAGTGTGTTGATCTCGATGGTGGATTATATCTTTTTATATTCTCTAGTTGTGAGTCTTCATGTATCAACAGTCAACCTTTATGTATCGACAACGAGGCTTTGTGAATCTAGCAGTGGGACTTTGTAAAAAATAACCATATCGGTGTCACCTTGACATGCATTTTACTTTTAATGAGAATTGGCTTCTCTGTGGTTTTTCCCATCTTGGGTTTCCACGTAAAAATCCCGGTGTTCACTTTGTTAGTATTTTTGTGTTCTTAATGCTTACATTTTATGTGGATGTTTGATATGATTAACCGACAAATCTAAAGTAGTTAATACTATTGATTAGGAGTTGACCAACAAAAGGAATTTTTTATGTTGTGTGGGAATAACTGACTCACCACCCTCTCAGTTATTCAACATGTTCAACAATAGGTATCATAGCTTGGTTCCTCGGTGAAGAAGCTTAACCACTTGAGGCGGATCTCATGGCACACAAATTGACCATCCATTTGTTTGATGGATCAAATTATAGTCCATGAAAAGATATTATGAAAGGATACTTGGTATCGGTTGGTTACAAGACTTGGAAGCATGTGGAGACCAAATATATATTTCCTGAGAATGGGCTTACCACTCAGGATGAAATCGAGGCATATGAGGAAAATGAAAAGGAAAGGTATGTTATTAGTAGTTCTTTATCAAAGACTGAATTAGCAAAGGTTATTTCTATGAAAAATGCATATAAAGTTTGGGAAAAGATGAAAGAGATCTATGAGGGGAATGACAAAGTTAAGTTATCTAAGAAAGTAAAAACTAAAAGACATTATGAGAATCTAAGAATGGAAGATGGAGAAGATATCAAAAGATATTTTTAGAGGGCTGAAAATGTAGTGATTGAAGTCAATAATCGGAGGAACCATTACCGATGAAGACTTTATGGAGAAGATCTTGATGACATTTTTAGATATCTATAGTGACAAGATCTTGGTAATGGAAGAGTTATGTGATCCAAATAATTTTACCAAAGAATAGTTGTTTGGTACCCTGACAGTATTTGAGTTAAGAAAGTTTGAAGAGACAAGAGAAGATCTGAAATGACATTCAAAGCAATAAAATTAGATGATGATTCAGATGGTGATGAGATTGAATTTGAAAGGTACAAGGAAGTATGAAGGTATGCTACCTCCAAAAGGTTTCAGATGTGGTAGAATTGGTCATTTGAATCAACTTTGCAAGGAGATTGAAGAAAGGTACCAAAAAGTGTGAAGGTATGTTACCTCTAAAATGTTTTACATGTGGTAAAATTGGTCATTTGGCAAATAGGTGTCTAGAGAAGGTCCTAGATAAAAGTTTAAGAAGTTCAATAAGAAAGCTTACTATGTGAATGAAGATGCTAGTATCTCAGATGATGAATTAGAGACAAACGATTGTTTATTTTATGTTGAAGATGATGAGAAATCATAGATTAGTATTACTAACATCTATGTTGAAGTTGATAATGGTGTTGAAACTGCTTTGTATGTTAGAAGGAATAAAAATGAATGGTTGATTGATAGTGGTTGTTTTCATCATATAACCAGAGATAAAAGTAAATTTGTATCACTTTAAAAGTATGATGGTGGCCTTGTTAGACTTGGCGATGACAAAGCAACTTACATTGTTGGTAAAGGATCTATTACTTTTGATGGAAATAATAGCACTGGAAATGTCTATTATGTTAACGGTTTGTATCACAATTTGTTGAGAGTTGTGTAGAAGTGTGAAAATGGGTATGATTTCATTTTCAAAATGAAGGTTGTGAAATTAGGAAAAGATCAAGAGATCTAATTGCAATTGAGAAAATAAAAGGAAGGAACATGTACCAGCTAGAAGGAGCATCAGAAGGATGTTGTTTACTATCTTAGACCAGTGACAGTTGAATTTGGAATTAGAGGATGTGTCATATAAAATTTGATAATCTGGTGAAAATAAGCTCATCTTGTGTGGTTAGAGATCTACATAGGCTGTGTAAACCAGAAAACATTATCTGAAAAGGTTGTCAAGAAGGGAAGCAGAGAAGAGAATAGTTTAAAAAAAACTATTCATCTACCGATGTACTTGAGATTGTGCACACCGATCTCTTTGGTCCTAAAAGAATAAGGAGCTTTCAAGGTGAAAGGTACTTTATACTTTTTATTGATTACTATTCAAGGATGACATCGGTTTCTTTTCATAGAGACAAATATGAGGCATTTAAAAAGTTTAAGATATTTAAAGCTAGAGTTGAGATTGAGTGTCGTAGAAATATTAAGTATTTGAGATCTGACAAAGGAGGAGAGTTTACATCTAATGCTTTTGATTTTTTTTTTGTGAAAATTATGGTATTAAGAGATAGTTTTAAGAAGAAAGAACACCCCAACAAAATGGTGTTGTGGAAATAATGATTCAGACAATTCAGGAAGCAAAAAGAACTATGCTGAAGGAGGCAAGCCTACCATAAATATATTGGAGAGAAGCAATACATATTGTTTTGCATACAATTAATAGATTTTTGTACTAGAGAAATTATGGAAAGACATCGTATGAATTATGGCATGGGAGAGAACCTATAGTTAAGTACTTCAAAATATTTTCTAGAAAGTACTACAGTCAAAAAGATGAAGACAATCTTGGAAATTTGATAGAAGAGAGGATGAAGGAATATTTATGGCTTTCTCTACAAGAAGCAAAGTGTATCGGTGCCACAACAAGAGACTGAACAAAATTGTGGAGAGTGTGAACATGAAGGTTGATGAATAATTCCAAAAGGTCCTTGAGTGACACATTGAGTATGAATCTGATACAAAGTAAAAAAGAAAAGAAGAAAAGAAACAAAAAGATGATATTCAACCAACATCGATATCTACAATTGAGAAACCAAGGCATGTACATAAGAATCATTCATAGAATCAAATCATTAGAGATAAGAACAAAAGAGTTGTTACCAGAAGTAAAGCATCTCAAGATCATGCTTTGTTATGTTTACTATCAGAGATTGAACGTAAGTTTATAACAAAATCTTATAGTGATCAGAGTTGGATTAATGAAATGAAGGAAGAACTCAGTCAGATAGAGAAGAATTAGACTTGGGAATCGGTGCCCAAATCGACAGACAATAATGTGATAAGAAAAAAATGGGTTTACCGAAATAAAGTAGATGAGAATTGAAATCTTTTGAGGAACAATACAAGATTGGTATGCAAGGGTTACTCACAAATTGAAGGCATCAAATTTGAAGAAACGTATGCCCCTGTTAATAAGATGGAGGCTATTAGGAAGTTATTTACCTTTGCAACATTCAAAATATTCAAGGTTTATCAGATGGATGTCAAGTCTGTGTCCCTAAATGGAGAACTAAATGAAGAAGTGTACATTGAGAAACCAGAAGGATTCATATCAGAAATAGATCCAGATATAGTTTACAGGCTGAAAAAGGCATTATATGGATTGAAGCAAGCACCTAGGTCCTAGTATGGAAAACTGGATAAATATTTAACCAGTCAAGATTTCAAGAAATTTTGGGCCAATAACAATCTATACTTAAAAATACTTTCAAACAAAATCCTGATTGTTGTTGTGTATGTTGATAATATCATCTTTGGTGGCAAAGATGATCTATGCAAGAATTTTTATGAAGAAATGTTACCCCCAAATTTTTCATGTTATGTAAAATTGGCTACAGGTGGAGTAAAATGAGGCTCCCACAAGGGTTGAGCCCAGCCTGTGAAATCTTTAAATTTTCTGGTATTGGTTCTGTCCTCTGCAATCTTTTCAGCTCTCTGGTTTCCCCTTGTCCATGCAAAATAAGCTAAGTATTGAAAACCCTATGTAATTTTGATATAAACCCTAGTTACCCGAGACTTGTTCTATTTTTCTCATTACCTTTTTGGGCCCCTTAGTTCTTTAATTTCCATGTGTGCATTACTTTACCTTTAGTCTCCTAGTCGCGTAATGAAAGCCGAATATTCCATATCATCTAGCGATACTGAGATTACCTTAGTCGCGTGGTCTCCATAAGGAAAAGAATATTCTCATTTGATCAAGATACTTAGCGATGATTGTTGGATCATGATTGATCAAAGGTCAGTCGCATAATCTCATGAAGTAACTCAGAGTTAACAAAATATCCAGAGATATCGCGACTCAATGAATTTTTTCTAACTCGTGGGTATAACTTATGTTTAGGCTGGGTTAGGTTAAAGCCTTTCAGTCGCTAGGTCTCATCATGGGATCATGATTAAGAAAAATGATTAGAGATCATGAGACTGCATTGTCACCAGGTCTGTGAATGAATTCATGGTTAAGAACGGGCTAAGTCAAGGTTAGTGCTGATGTCAGTGGCAAAGGTGATGAGGCAAGTGTAAAAAAATGACAAGGGGACACGTGTTAGATGGGCCCAGTTTTCATACATTCAGTCTCTAAGTCTCATAAGGAAAGGGAATATTCCAAGGCTATTTAGAGACTTCCCGAAAGCTATTGATCTTGATCAGATCTTGCGGTGGTCGCCAAGTCTCCGAATAGAAATAGAGTTAAGTAAAAGATAAGGAGATAATGCAACTACTCAGTCGCCGATTCTCGTGATGCAACTAAGGTTAAGCAGAAATTTTGGCGACTCCGAGACATAAAGGGAGAGATGGCAACCTAGGTAAAGGGCAGGTTAAAGCTAGTTTAAGACAAACGGGGTAGAGATGAAGATCAACGGCTATGTTTTAAACATGAGATGAGGTATTTTCAGAGCCATTGATATAGATATCCATGCCTTCTTTGACCGTTAAAAGTTTAAATATTCAAAAATATGATATCTGATTCTCAGAGTTCATGGCAGTGGTGCAATTTCTCAGGAATTTGACAGAGAGATGGTCGAGCCGACTTCTTAGGGCTGCATTAATGATGATGGGAAAGATGTTCAAAGCCATATCAGATTGAATTAGATATTTCTCAAGATATTTTTGATGGCATTGATGAGCAGAATTGACAGAGTTAGGGTTTTTAATTATTTTATGCAAATCAATTGTAACCCTAAGTCAGATTTACTCCCAAGATTGCGTGCTAGAAAGGATGTTTATATTAGTTTTAGAAGTTGTTGGTAGAGAAGGATTTCCAATTGATGAAAATTATATGTGGCATTTCTCTGCCCTCTATTTTTTAGCAGTTGTAACTTTTTCATTGATATTTAGATATTGCAAGGCATTTTGTGACATCCTTTCTGCCCTCATGTCTTCCTTGTCTGAATTTATCTTATTGAATTAAGTATATTGAATGTTTTCAGAGATATATTAGGGTTCCTAAGCCTTCTTCCTTTATGCAATTCATGTGTACTCTTGTGGATGATTTTATTTGAATGAGTTTGTGGATATTCATTAATCCCTTATCACTCTGTCTCATTCCTATGCCTAGTTGCAGAAGTGAATGTTTGTTTGCAGGTTGCAGTATGTGTCTAAATTCCTTAGGAAAGCTATTGTTTGTGAAATATTTCCTTTCCTTGAATAGCCTCTTTCTACTTCAGACCTCTCTATGAAATATTTATGCAAACCTATTCAGAAATTTGTGTTCTCCTAGACCTAATTTTGTGCACTGATCTCACTCATTGTGCTGTGATTCATAATTACTTTCAGTGTATCACCTAGTAGGATAGTTTGCTTATTCAGTTATTTCCCTTCCATGCATTCTTTCTATCCCTTTTCCCTCAAGAATTTACTTTCATGTTAAGAGGCAAATTTGGGTGATTATCCAAGAGGAACCAACCTAGAACCTGGAGGTCTCATTTTAGTTAGCAAAGGTCCCACAACCTGGAAATGATTCCTATGTTATACTAGGTTATCAAGACTACGTGAGTTTGAAAGGGTGCAAAACTTAGTGTATAAAAAGAAATGCATAAGGAATTTGAAATGTCCATGATCGACGAATTGAACTTCTTTCTTGGATTTCAAGTAAATCATAATAACAAAGGTATTTTCATTTCTCAATCCAAGTATGTGAAGGTGTTACTAAAGAAATTTGCCTTAGAAGATTCAAAACTTATATGTACTCCCATTGTTACTAGTTGTAAGCTAACTAAGGATGATTCACCGAAAAGTAGATGCAACTAAATACAAATCAATGATTGGAGGATTGTTATACCTAATGGCTACCAGACTAGATATCATGTATTCTATATGTTTGGAAACAATATTTTAGCAAGAAATGAAAGAGTCACATGTTATGGCAGTAAAGAGGATTTTTAGATACTTGAAAGGACCATAATAAATGGGATTATGGTATCCAAGAGAATCAAAATTTTCACTGATGGCATATACAAATGCAGATTGGGTAGGTTGTGTAGAAAACATAAGAAGTACCAGTGACAGAGAATTCTTTCTTGGCTCCCAGTTAGTTGCTTGGTCAAGAAAGAAGCGAGATTCTGTAATACTATCTACTGTTGAATCAAAATATATTACAATATCCTCATGTTGTACTCAGGTATTATAGATGAAGCATACCTTGAAGGATATAAGACTTAGTTTTGATGAACCGATTCCTATCATGTGTGATCATACTTGTGTTATAAGTATGTCAAAGAATCCAGTAATGCATTGCTAAACAAAACATATTGACATCAGATATCACTTTATTAGAGAGAAATTTGAAGAAGGTGCAATAAATCTTGAGTATGTGCCCGCAAAGGAATATGTAGCAGACATATTTACCAAACCTTTGTGCAAGGTTACTTTTGAGTATCTCAGGGGGAAGCTGGGCATTTTCCCCCTTCCTAGCGATCACTAGATGCATCAATATGTGTGTGCATTGGTTGAGTGCTTTGCATTTCTATCGTTCTGGATCAATGCTTAATGGCTTCCTCACAGGGGGAGAAGAGTATGCTAGAAAGGGGGAGTTTTTGTGCCATTTTTTGTTGTTGTCAAAGAGGGATAAAGTTGGACAAAGGTTGAAGTTTTTTTTGTGATTTGTTATTGATGAATGTTGCCATCAATGCCAAAGGGGGATATTGTTAGAATGTGAGGTTGATGTGATTTTTGATGTTTTCATTAATGTTGTCATTGATTTCAACATATCCTTATTCCATCCTTTAATGTATTAGTTGTTGTGGAACTGACTGGATTGGTGTGTCGATTGATGTGCACCGATATTTTGCATGCTTCGGTGAAGGTTGTCATCGACATGTTTCAGTGAGTGTTCTTCGTTGGATGCAACATATGGTTGTTTGGATCGATCCTATTTGGATGTGTATCCTTTGTATTCTTTGGTCCCAACTATGTGGATGTAACGTGATGATCATATCTATTGGACCTTAATGCTTTGGAGATTGAGTAGTGTATTGTCTTGTGCAAGGTATGTTGTAATGGTCAAGTTGGTTCTAATTTCATATTTTACCACCGTGCGTCCTCATTTCATTCCTTACCACCACGTGAATTTCTTGGTGCGACCTATTTCAAATTGTTTGGCCTACCTGATGGATGTTTACAATGTTGTATATAAGAGTGAGGAATTCAGTTGTTGGAAATATATCAAGGATTAGTATCCGTGTGTGGATCAACATTCGTATCCAATACGACTCATGCATGGTGATATGTTAAGCGATAGTGAATCTATATTCATGTACATTAGTGTGTTGATATCAATGGTGGATTCTATCTCTTTTCATATTCTCTGGTTGTGAGCCTTATTGCACTGTCAATGAGCCTTTGTGTATTGGCAGTGAGCCTCTATGTATCAATAGTGAGCCTTTGTGAATATGGCAATGAGACTTTGTAAAAATTCACCATACCGGTGTCACCTTAATAGGTGTTTTACATTTCATGAGAATTAGCTTCTTCATGGTTTTTTTCATCCTGGGTTTTCACGTAAAAATATCAGTGTTCTCTATGTCATTGTTTATGTGGATGTTTAATATTCTTAACCGTTAAATCTAAAGTGGTTAATACTATTGATTAAAAGTTGACCGATAGAATAAAAGTTTTATAAGTTGTGTGGGAATAACTGATTCACCCGCCTCTCAGTTATTTGGCATGTTCAACATAAATTACAGGAACACATATTTGAAACTAAAATACATATGGAAATATCCATACATATCTTCTTAGCAACTCTAATCTTCTAAAAGAGTGTCTTCCGCCCTTCTCTTCTAACAATGATTTTGCATTGGGATTTGTGAAATACAATATGCCTAAATCGATTATGAGCAATCAAATAGTGTTAGACCAAGGCCTAAAATATACATTGCACCTATACTATGGTCTCTAATGAAATAGAGAAGGCTTTGAAGAAACATGTCTCCAGGATACACTTATTATAATTCAATAGGATTGATCCTTCACATTGTATTTGATCTCCAAGGTAGTTAATTGAATACAAGAATTATTCGCTCCTAGATACCAAAAAAACTATATATTACATATCAACGTAGAGTATGTTACAAGAACATAAATGAATGTGAATAATAAGATAGATAGATTTCACATTTTATCAAATTTATTTTTTACAAGAAACTTTTCATATTTGTACAAAGTGACTTTTTAAATTTGTACAATTGAGCTAATTAGGGTTGTTGCTAATCACTAAAATTGTAATTGCAGACTAGGGAAGGTATTGCATCTCTGAAACTACAAACCAACACTCTCAACTCCAATTGGAATTACAAATTCATATAATGAGGTAGATGATTGGTTGATGATAAACACAATACAGAGTTATGTCATTATTATTTTACTATTTTCGCCCCTTTTTCATTTTATAATTAAATTAATTAATTAAAGAAGTCCTATTTGATTTTAGGACCACTTAACTAATTAAATTATATCTAAATATTTGGGGACATTACACATTAGAGCCACATCCTCGTGGTTAGGATTTTAGAGAAGTTAATATTCAACAAAATGAGAGTGAAGGTAGTGCTCCATATTGGAAGTGGAATCATCGACCTTCAAAAAGTGACTAACATATTTATCAATGGCTCAATAATAGGAATTCTCCCAAAATTGGACGAGAATACTTAGAATTCTAATCCACACTAGATGCACATTGAATGGTTTGATAAGGTAATTAGAAGATGAAGTCCAAATTTTTACCAAGAGATAGTGCTCTCCCCAAGATCATAATCAACCTAGAAACACATTCATGTCCTCAAATGATAAAAGTAAACAATGAAAAAACCTATAGCATAGTAGAAAAATCTATCTTATTAGCCACAATGGGCTTCCAATAAATCAGAACCTAGTTGTATAAGTCAAGAAAGAAACATGGGAGAAACGACACACCAAACCTCTACACTAGAAGAAATTTGTTGGAATATGGTGGTGAAAATAAATCAAACTATGGATGCAAATAAACTAACATGAAATATTATGTTTATATTCAAAAAGATAATATTACATTGTTTTCTAAATGGCTTTATAAATCTTTATTGTTCTCATACAAAACCAATGTACAAGAATGAACTTCTCAACCAACTAACTAACCTAATTTGATTTATTAAATGCAAACCTTATTTCCTAACAAACCCACCTTACGTTTCATATTTTTATCAGCTAACCTAACTACAAACTAATTATATTATTGAGTGTAAACCTTATTCCCTAACAACCCCCCTTAAGGTTTATATTTTGAAGAAAAATAAGACCAAAACAACATTAGCAATTGCCTAAACTTTTAGGTTTAGGAAAATGTCCAGAATTTCCAACTCTTCTTCATCAACATCAACCTAGACTTCCTAGTCTAGGTAAATATTTTGAATCTCTAAATTCATCAACATCAAACTTAACTTCCCTGTCTAGGAAAATGGATGGTTATCCAACTCTAAACACATTACCCCAAACTCCTCTTGTTTGGGAAAAATTCCCAACAATGCTTGTGAATTGAGACATACTCCATTATCCACAAGCATACTACTCCTCACGTATGCAGATCAAGGCATGATCAATTATCTACAAACTAAAACAACTACTATGCAAATTGAGACAAACTCAATTATCTGCAAATGAAAAAAATTACTTTGCAGATCGAGATAAACTCAATTGTTTGCAGAATCCCCCTTTTTTCCATGAAGAGGGATTTAAAGTATGTCAAGCCCCCTCTTTTCTTCGGGGACACATAAACAGTGTTTCTCAAGCAAAAAAATCACCCATGAGCGAGAAGCTAGCTTAGGATGATAAATATCCTCTAGCCTCCATTTCCTCCAACATCCAATAAATTTGTGCTTAGATCTTACCCACCATAGCTAGCACCCAAACCTTCAAACTCTTTATCAAATAGAACATGAATGCCCCCAAAAGCACAAAAAATTAATAACATAATGTAATCAAAATAAATCTTTGTAAATCCAAAAATAAATTACATGAAATTTATTTCCTCTACACCTCCAAAAAAAAAAAAAAAAACCCTTATTACTCCAAAATAATTGAATAGTAAATCCCATATAAACTAAATTTCAGTCTAAAAAAAACTTGGAACCCAAGACCCTTCTCAAACTAGAGAGATAAGAAATAAAATATTTTTAGCTTTCACCTCATGAACTGTTGTAATTCACTTTTGAGGAAAAAAACAATAACTAATGTACCAAAATGAATGGCTTTCTCCAAATTTCAGTTATGTGGCTTCTTCTCCACTCACACAACAATCTGTCCATAAAATACAATTCACATAGATTTTATCAATCAATGTGAATCTCCATCAATAAGTTGCGTCCTACAAAATTGAAAAAACTTTTGTCAATCTCCAAATAACATAATAAGGGAGGTTCAAATGGTGGTCATCTTTTAAGCCAACAATTCTTCCCCAACAAAATGATTCAAAATATTGAACCCACAAAATACTTTTAAGCCTTAATGTAACTAATTGTTGATGCCTCTATATTATCTTTTTAATTTTTTATAGTGAAATTTCACATCTCCTTTGTAGTGAATTTTTTTTCAACCGAACTCACCATACCCTAAAGTCACACCTCTTATAATTTTATTCTCTCTAATGTTATGCAAAATTTATTTTGTCAATTCAACCTTTTCAAATGTCTTTTCAATCTCCTTTTTTTTTTTGTTGTAAATAAACTTGCAGTAAACTTCATTTGTATTTTCATGGCACAAGATCAAATGAATGATTTGATACCAATGTTGGAATATGGTGGTGAAAATAAATCAAATCATTGCTGCAAATAAACAAACATAAAATAATATGTTTATATTTCAAAAGATAATATTACATTGATTTCTAAATGACTTTATAAAGCCTTATTGTTCCCATACAAAATCAATTTACCTAAATGAACTTACTAGCCTAATTTGATTTATTAAATGTAAACCTTACTTCCTAACAAAAATTCTCATTTTCAGCCACATCTACATCAAAAACCACCAAGAATTGTTTGGCACATAAAAGAGGGTGATTCTTACAAAGTGTAGTAGGCAAGACTCGACCCAAATACTTGATCAAGTTACAAACCAAAGACATTTTAAAGGACGGATAGGTTGGCCAATATCCACAACATTAAGCGACAGGTAAGAGAGACCAAATAAACAAGAACAAAGCAACCATGAGGGTCGGCCATGAAAATCTCATCTTCCCACTATGAACACAATGATAAGCATAGGACAATAGAACATACAACACTTGAACAAATTATACGAGCTATGGGGTCATGGATACCTGTTTGAAATACCTACAACAAGAAACAACAGATGCGGGAGTGAGAATACAATATAATAATTCCTTATAAATTAATTAGTTGGATTTATTAATGCGTTTAATTAAATAATTTCATATTTATTATAAATTATTTAGTTATATTTGTTGATATATATAGTTAGATAATTTCATCATTGTTGTATATATTTTATGAAATGGTTTTACATTTAATTAAATAAATTTACCGAAGTACAAAAATATTTTTTTAAACAACTAACAATCACATAAAATTATGCATATAAATATCCATCCACAATGTATACATGTAAATCAAAACATCAAAACTTATATTATGTGTAATCAGTATGCATGGATTTCAAAGCTATCAAGTGTTGGTGGTTGGTCTACTTGTCACGGTAATGAACAAACAGATGCGATATATGAAGAGTGTGCATAGGATACACTTTGTGACCATTATAGTCAAGCCACTTGCATCTGTGCACAGAAAAATAATTATATTAGAAGGTAATTACATAGTATATTAAAAGGTAATTACATAGGAGGATGGTGATTGGTGTTGAAGACCACCATAGAAAATTCATCTCTAGCCTCAAAACATTGGTGACACTTGCATTACGTAGTAACCTATTTTTTATAGCGGTAAGTCTCAAATTAACTTACAAGAGGGGGAAGACCTTTCTACTTAGAATTTTGTATATTCCTTTTCTATTTGATGTAAGGAGAAACAACCCTAACACTCAAAGGTTGAGAAAATAGGGGTGCAAAAGGTGGGACGTGCACCTAGGGTAGATTTCCCCTTTCTATAAAATAGAAAAGCTACCACTACAGAGTTCCTAAAGAGGTGGGTGGATGGATAAAAGAAACCATGGGCATAAAACCTAACAAGGGATCTACATAGGATGGTTTATTTCCTCTTTCTACCATTGAGAGGGGAAGGAACTGAAGGCACCATTGAAGGTTGTGAGACTATTAGCCAAATATTAGGGTGCCCTCACAATGATTTATTGTCCTTACCTACAAAAATAGAAGATATAAGAAC
The DNA here is from genome assembly GCA_018584345.1 of Thuja plicata. Classification (NCBI taxonomy): domain Eukaryota; kingdom Viridiplantae; phylum Streptophyta; class Pinopsida; order Cupressales; family Cupressaceae; genus Thuja; species Thuja plicata. The sequence continues at coordinate 1,013,912 of MU228212.1, forward strand.
TGATGTAGTCTCCAAAGTTTGGAAAACCAAGGGAAATGCAAATGTAGGATAAAAAGGAGTGATAGATGAGGAATCTTGGTGACTTTATTTAAATATTTATAGCATTTGAATAGTATGTTATGTGAAGTCGTAAAGGTTCAATTAGAGTAGGTCAAAAGTAGTCGAAGAATTTTTTTTTATGGAATGTGAGTACCTTATATCTTTAATGTGATGGATATTATATACAAATCCATCATGTTGACACTTAACGCATTTATAAATAGCAAAGGTGACTTATTTTGTAAAAATAATCCATGGATGAGCTTCAAAGAAAAGGGATCAAAAGTGGGGATGATAGAGAAACAAGTATCTAGATACTTAGGTCCTACATAGATAGGAAGGGTGATAGAATATACAATAGAGAGGGACAAGTTATTATGATTTCATATTTGAGAAAAAAATGATTTTTCATACTTATATTTGTACAACTGGTTAATATACAAAATTTGTTAATAATTTTATATTGACCATATTGGCAAGATTAACAAGAACAATAATTGTTTTTGGGTTGGACTTAGAAGGGATGTAGAGAAGATCCTCCTCTCTGTGTAATGTCCCTACTAGCCGAAAATCTAATATGTTAGCTAAACTTTGACAAATGTTCCTTCATCATGCTAGTGGATGTGTACCAAAACCAAATGGTGGGGCCAATAACCACGTGTCCATGAGGTAGATGGACTACAATGACACTTTAATGGGATAGAAATCCCACTCTTAATGTCAATGGGTTTCATTATTCATCATTCTAAGCTTTTGGCATAGTAGTTGTCCTTGGTTTAAGTTTCAAGGTTTTAAGTTCTAGCCCTGTGAAGTGTGATGTGCATGTAATGTTCCCAATGGATGAAAATCCAATATGTTAGCTATTTACCATATTGAATTTTCCTCCATCATGCTAGGGCATCTACCCAAACCAAATGGTGGGGCCAATATCCATATGTCCATGGGTGGATTAGCATAGGTTGGCACTCTCGTGGGATGAGAACCCCTCTCTTAACACTTTTAAGAGGTGTTCATTATTGTTTTAGGATTTTGGCATACTGATTGGAAAATGAGGAAGTAAACACATTAGAACCATAAGATAAATAAAATTTTCAGTTGTTATTATTGTTGATTTTGAGTATGCAAGAATTGTTAGGTTAACAACAAACAATTGGAGAATGCTAACAATAATTGGGAATAAAAATATGAAACATTTTATGTTATCTAAATATTTCTTTTGTGCATTGAATTGTGGTTCATTTAACTTCAGGATGAAACAGGTCATGGAAAAATAAGAAGATGAAAACCCTTAAATTTTCATTGATGAATTTGTGGATAAAAACCTTTGACTTAGGCTGACTAAGAAATAATTTACCAAAGGTGTTGAATTGTTATATGCTTTAAGAAAATTGATAATACTATAAAACACAATAACTGATATAAGTTTGGACATGTTCTAAGTATCCATAATAAGTTACTAAATTTAATTTTGATAGTAATTATTGCATCAAAAAATTATAAATTAAAAAATCTTATTAATAATCAATTGTGCAAGTTTATATTCTATGTGCTAGGGATCGAAACTAAAGGAATTAAAAAGGGGATGTAGCAATTGGAGTTAGAGTTATGATCCTGCTAACCTACATGGTAAAGCTAAATGTTGGATGTTTGCAATCATAGAGACATGAAATTCTACAAGGAATATAAAGATGAAAGGTTCTATATAGGCCCAATAAATTACTTTTCAATCAAGGTCCTTACAAAAAGAAGAGCATAGATTGTGTTCAAGAATTGTTGGTGAAAATACAAAAGGACAAAGGTACAAACTTAAGGCCCACAAAATCTTTGAATAATATCAAAAGTTACCAACTGTGTAAGTAAAGATAAAGAGTCATTGGTAGTGGAATATTTTTTATTCGTTTCTAATAATGACACGTGTCACCAAAATATCAATGAAGGAAAAGACCAAAGGGCTTCCACTTATTGATAGGAAGAGATTAATTTGAAGGAAGATGCACCAAATCATCACCATCTTTTGAGCTTCCATATGGTGATTCACTGATTGATTTTTAGAAGAGCATTGAAATCGAGTATGCATTTGAGAATATTTTGATTAACCCAAATTTAAAAATTTTGAGTTACAAAAATAAAAGGTTGAATATTAAAAAAAATGGCAAACAAGGATGATTGTTTTGGTCATAGCCTAAGATATGAGAATATTACAAACTTTTTTTTATCAATAAATATTATTTTTTATTAATAATAGTAAACATTTATATTGCAAAAAAATCACTCTTATGGATATGAATATATCTATGGGTATGAACTTTGCTAATGTTGCAAACACGACAAGGGATGGTGAACGGGGCATGGCATAAGATGTTTTGATACAAAATTAGCAGAATTATCTGCATTAGTGGATGGTCTCAAAAACAAAAAATTTGAAATTGAGGAATTTTCATCAAAAATTATCAATGCCCTAAGAAAGGGTTCCACTTCTAATTAGAAACTCAACTCTATGCTGAAGGTTTCTCTAAGATGCGCCACATCCTTCACCAAATAAAATCCCAACCACATCTTGATTGAAGAAAATAGAAGGGCTGATGTATCAGCTAATTAAGGGGTTGATGGATTACTTACAAAAAATTACATCAATAAGAATAGCATCCCTTATGACAACAAAGGTATTTTGGAATTAATAATATATATGCTAACATAAGATGAATTCAAAGTACGATAAACTCATTAAAATTTTTAGAACGTTCAAAGAACAATAAACTAATTAAAACTTTAAAATATTTCAAATAATGGAAATGTCACATTTGCAACATACATCCTCAATTGACAGATCATTCAAAATTGGTATCCACATTTTGAAACACAATTTCTCTGTGGTATAATAAAGGGCTTACATATGACGGTATTGCCTATATTATCGAGAATCCGTTTCTCAAGTCTAATTAATGTTGATATGCTATCTTTCTTGCTGTCAAAGCAAAGTTGCACTCTTCATATGTAAGTGACAGATTTATAAATTGAGTTATTGTAACATGTTATACATGCTAATAAGAATTTTTATTTTGTCATTAATTACGTTTTAAATCAGATTGTTCAGCAAAAGGACTCTAACAATGATCTTGGCCAATAAGTGGGTTGAGTTGTATCATCTTAAAATGGAAGCACTTCCATGTTAAGAATGTTTATCCCTCCTTAGGGGATGTTTTTGACCACCATCATACTATCCCCTCATTTCTGCATCATCTCCTTCTTCCGGGCCTGTTTAGGACCTTGATTGGGCCTCTCCGGGCACCTTCTATCCCACTTGGCACTTTTTCCAGGGGTTTTGACCCCTTGGGTCAAGGTCGACCTCGACCTTGACCTAGGTCAGGGTTGAACTCAACCTTGACCTAGGTCAGGGTCTACCTTGACCTTGACCTGGGCCCCCCTTTCAAAATTGGAAACTTGTCGGCTTCCGGAGGTCATCAAAAATTCATTTTTCCCGCTTCTGGGTCGACTGTTTTGGGTTCCGGAGTGGAAAATCCTAAATTATATCTAAAATAGGTCCTCTTCTAGGGGAATGGGTCTAATTGGAATTTAATTCTCCTATTTTTTCCTCTCTAGAATGTTTTTCCCTAGTTTCATATAAAAGGAAGCCTTTCTCTCTCATTTTCACTCAGTCTAAGTCTTCTAAGTGCAAAAAGCTCTAACCAAGATTTTGTCAAGAAGCAAAAAGTTCAAGCATCCATTTCTCTACATGCTCTCAAGATTTCAAAGTGTTCAAATTCCTTCCTCTAAAGCATTCAAGTTCTCCATTGAAGATCAAGGATTCAAGCTTTCAAGCCTTTGAAGGGATTTGGTTCAAGCATTCAAGATTTATCATTCAAGCCCTAGATCTAGCCATCATGATGGTATGATCTTCCTTCAAGATCCTTTGTACATATTCAAGACTCTTTCATCATCTCTTCAAGGTGGATTCCAAGCATAAAATCATGGAGGTTTATGGTTTCTAAAGTCCATGCTTTCATATTTACATACTTGCTTACATTTGAATTACAATTACATATCTATTCAATATCATAGCTTCATTCTTAGATTCAATTCTACTACTTGCTAGAATTCTATACTTTATTGATTTCAAGGTTAATTCCTAAATTGGGGTTTGACTAAGGCAAACCCCTCCCCCCAACAAACAAACCTCTTTTTCTTGCAGGTATAGGTTCAGGACTTTGGATTTGAACTCAGATCTAGATACCCTTTTTAGCGAACTATCAGGATCCGCGAACATATTTTCTGTCAGACCTGTGTAGGTCAGGGTCAAGATTATTGGGTTAGGGGTGACATTTGTGGGTCAAGGTTGACCTTTTTCTCAAGACGGTGTTGGATCAGAAAAAGATTTATGGGTTTTGTTCGTCTCTGCATTTTAGTTCTGGATCATACTTCAGATTTTCCAGAAATAGAGTAAAAACCTCAGAAAATAGCTTTCTTTGATCTTTAATATTTCAAGGTTAGTGTATTTCTCCTATCCATTTCAATTTAAATCCTTAATCATTCTAATTATATCACACATTTACATTCATTTCAAAACACATTTTAAGAGGGAAACCTAGGATCTCCTTCTTTATTCTTATTTCCAATAGATTGATTCATTTATGCATTGATCCTTTTTGGGTTGATCAATTTGG
>MU228212.1:1018661-1035255 GCA_018584345.1 Thuja plicata
ATCTCCTTCTTTATTCTTATTTCCAATAGATTGATTCATTTATGCATTGATCCTTTTTGGGTTGATCAATTTGGATCCTTCCTTTGTGAATTTGAGAATAAAAGGGAATATCTTATTTATCCCTCCAATATAAACATTAAATGTAAGGTGATAAATGATTTGAGTATCAAAACACTCTTATTCTATTAACCTCATTTTCTTCCTTTACATTTTGGTGAACCCGCGATAGACAACTCTTTCTTTTTGGTGTTAGATTTGCATACATTTAAAAGTAGGTTTTATTTTATGCTCTTGCATTTATATTTCAAAATTCATAAAAATCACAAAATTTCTTTAAAAATACAAAAACATTTACATTTTTCATTGTGTTCAACATGTATGATTTTTGTTTTGAATACTTTGATGAGGCTTTTGTTGCTAAAGAGGATAGATCCCCTAATGAGGTACATGGAAGTGAGGATGAAATTTGTTTGAATGAGATCTCCATTGATCCTATTTCTATTTTATCCTCCTCTACAATATCTTCAATTGAATTTTACCATAGAAGTGAGTTAAGGATAGATGTTACTTCTTCTCCTAATATATGTCTTTTCTAAGAGCCTACTTTAGAATATAATTCTTTCCCCTTTAGGGATCAAGCTTTAGGTGCTCCTACAATGTGCTTTATTGATAGGGAGGATAATCCTCCTATTTGGGATGAAACTTTGGATTTGGATGTTGATTACTCTCTTCCTCATGAAGCCATTATGGGTGATTCTACTTTTTGGGATGAACCATTGGATAAAGACATTGATTTATCTCCTCCTGGTGAAGATGCTTTGATACAAGAGGGTGATTTATTAATGGATGACATATTCATACATGATGATGACTCTTTTTATAAAACACATTCTCCTTATGTAGACATTTTAGAGAAAGAAGAGAACATTATTAATACATTACCTCTAATTGGGATTCCTTCCAGTAATGAGGCATTAGCAGAAAATGATATGAATTCCCTTAATGCTCCCCCTCTTAGTGATGATCCTATGGAGAATCAAGCTCCTACCTCATCTTATCCTAGGATGTATTCTTTTATTTTTCCTTCTTGTGAATCTATCGAACATACTAATGATGACTTAGTGACTACTGGAGTTCAATTGAGTTCTTGTTATGGTCATAGTTATCATTTACTAGTTAAACAAGGATTCCATACTCAAGGATGTGCTAACCATAAACCTGGAATTAAAATGCCCTTACAGAATTGGGGGCATCAACATTCTTATGGATTGGGATTTAATCCTCAACAACACATCAATGTTACCAACATCTCAAATAACATTTCAAAACATGATGACCCTATGAAGGAATTTGACCAAGAGGTTGTTCTACCTAAACTCCTTCATGCTAAGATAATTACTAGACCTAAACACAAAAAAAAAATGTAGTCTATACTTAAAGATTCTTCCTTTCAGTTTCTATCATAGATTTCAAAATCACTCTAATAAATGTCATGCTTTACATCATAAGATTAGGCAACTCATTGATAGTGAAATTATTTATATATCATGTGGCAATAAGTTGTATTTCAATCCTATTTTATCTAAATAACATCTATGTTCCTATTATGGAACTCCATATTATATAAACAATGTTAGCCTAATCTTTGGGGGCTTGTTGTCTTGCATAGTATTGTGGGCGATATAATAGGTCCCCTTTTCATCCTTGTTCCTGCACTAGGGGGGCAAGGATGCCATCTCCTTCTTTTCTGTCTTCTCAGGATTTACTTTATCCTTGGTTAAGCAGTATCTATCTATTATGTGATATCCAACATACATGAAAATTTTGGTTTGCATTAAGGATCTATGTCCTTGATTATAACCTATTTCATTGTTTGACATTGGGTTTCCATGGTTGATAAATCTCTCAGCCTGGAAACTGAATATATCCCTTGCTTTCACCCCTGGGGGGCAAGGTATTTTCCTTCTTCCTCTATCTAAGGATCTACTTTCCTTAGCTTAGTGGCATTTATTTATTATATAATATTATTTCCTTATAAAGATGTATGTTTTTGACTATGGATATCCTCTTATATGAGAGGTGATTGTCCTAGGTCATCACCTCTTCTTTATTTTGCAAACTATGCTTTTGATAAACTCTTTCTCTTTCTTTGGGTTATAGTTTGATTCCTTCATCCTAAGATTCCGCTTCCTCTTGATTATAGGGAGCTTGATGATTGAATCTTTGGTCCCTCTTTTCTTTAGAAGATGAAATTTTATCCTAGGCACTCCTCTATGGCAGGGGGTCTTGTTGATAAGATCTCTTCCTTTTTGAGTATCCTTTTTCCATAAGTGACATATCCATTTCATGATTATCTATGTTCTTGGATGTAAGGGTCAAGACTCTTCGCTAAGGATATGGTATACATTGTTGTTAAGCTGGATATCTCCTTACCTTGTGAAGTAGGTATCCTCTTTATCTTCCTTATCCTGCCTATTGGGTAGTCATGATAAGGAGGGGGGCATATATAGGGTCTCCCTTGTACTATAGTTTACATTAATTTAGATTTTGAAATATGCTAAATCCTTGGAAGGTAACACACATAAGTTGCTAAATCTTGAAGAGACGCACATTTTTATTATTTTTTTGCTAAATCCTCGAAAGGTAACGCACATAAGTTGCTAAATCCTGAAGGGACACACATTTTTACTTTTATTTTTGCTAAATCCTCTGAAGGTAACACACATAATTTGCTAAATCCTGAAGAGATACACACCCTTTTTAAATTTTCAATATGATAAATCCTTGGAAGGTAACGCATTTAAGTTGTTAAATCCTGAAAAGACATGCATTTTATATTCATAGTGATAGAAGAAGGTGGATCTATAAATATTTTCAAAAGCCGTCAGAAGATGCATTACAATTACAAGCATAGTTTATGGATGAACCTGTTGGGCTCTCCCTCCTTGGTGATTCATAGTAAGGTGGGAATCTTACTAGGTGAGGTAATCACTTTTTCTTCTCTCTCTTTTGCTTTCGTGCTAGTAGGATTAGATCATGAAGCTATGTTATCTATAGTGTTGTTCTTGTCTTGCTTATGTAGTCATGTATGTTTCTATGATTGATTGCTCTTTATTTTTCATATCTTTATGCATATATGTTGAGTTAAAATCCTTGGTCTAGGGGCTCATGTCCTTGACCTAGTGAATTTCTACGTCATTGTGATCCACCAGTGTCTTTCTTCTAACTTTACCGAAAGCATGTTCAATTTCCATACTTCTGCTAAAGTGTGGGCTTAATGTATCATCTTAAAATGGAAGCACTTCCATGTTAATAATGTTTAGACCTCCTTAGGGGATATGTTTTAACACCATCATACTATCCCCTCATTTATGCATCATCTCCTTCTTCTGGGCCTGTTTAGGACCCTGATTGGGCCTCTCCGGGCACCTTCTATCCCACCTTGCACTTTTTCCAGGGGTTCTAACCCCCTGGGTCAAAGTCAAACTCAAACTTGACCTATGTCAGGGTCAAACTTGACCTTGACCTAGGTCAGGTATAACCTTGACCTTGACCTGGGTCCCCCTTTCAAAACTGGAAACTTGTCGGCTTTCGGAGGCCATCAAAAATTCATTTTTCCCGCTTTCGGGTCGGCTATTTTGGGTTCCGGAGTGGAAAATCCTAAATTATATCTAATATAGGTCCTCTTCTAGGGGAATGGGTCTTATTGGAATTTTATTCTCCTATGTCAGCCTCTCTAGAATATTGTTCCCTAGTTTGATATAAAAGGAAGCCTTTCTCTCTCATTTTCACTAAGTCTAAGTCTTCTAAGTGAAAAAAGATCTAACCAAGATTTTGTCAAGAAGCAAAAATTTCAAGCATCCATTTCTCTACATGCTCTAAAGATTTCAAAGTTTTCAAAGTCCTTCCTCTAAAGCATTCAATTTCTCCATTGAAGATCAAGGATTCAAGCTTTCAAGCCTTTGAAGGGATTTGGTTCAAGCATTCAAGATTTATCATTCAAGCCCTAGATCTAGCCATCATGATGGTATGATCTTCCTTCAAGATCCTTTGTGCATCTTCAAGAATCTTTAATCATCTCTTCAAGGTGGATTCCAAGCATACAATCATGGAGGTTTATGGTTTCTAAAGTCCATGCTTTCATATTTACATACTTGCTTACATTTGAATTACAATTACATATCTATTCAATATCATAGCTTCATTCTTAGATTCAATTCTACTACTTGCTAGCATTCTATACTTTATTGATTTCAAGGTTAGTTCCTAAATCAAAGTTTGACTAGGGAAAACCCCTCCCCCAACAAACAAACCTCTTTTTCTTATAGGTAAAGGTTTAGGACTTTGGATTTGAACTCAGATCTGGATACCCTTTTCAACGAACTATCGGGATCTACGAACAGATTTTCTGTCAGACCTATGCAGGTTAGGGTCAAGATTATTGGGTCAGGGGTGACATTTGTTGGTCAAGGTTGACCTTTTTCTCAAGATGGTGTCAGATTGGAAAAATATTTATGGGTTTTGTTTGTCTCTGCATTCCGGTTCCGGATCATACTTTAGATTTTCCAGAAATAGAGTACATAACTCATAAAACAACATTCTTTGATCTGTAATATTTAAAGGTTAGTGTATTTCTCCTATCCATTTCAATTTAAATCCTTAATCATTCTAAATCTATCACACATTTACATTCATTTCAAAACACATTTTAAGAGGGAAACCTAGGATCTCCTTCTTTATTCTTATTTCCAATAGATTGATTCATTTATGCATTGTTCTTTTTTGGGTTGATCAATTTGGATCCTTCCTTTGTGCATTTGAGAACAAAAGGGAATATCTTATTTATACCTCCACTCTAAACATTAAATGTAAGCTGATAAATTATTTGAGTATCAAAACACTCTTATTCTATTAACATCATTTTCTTCCTTTACACCTTTTCCCAGTTTTGAAAATCTTTTAAGGATGCTTTATTGAAAAATGTAAGATCTAAAATTGGTGTTGAACATGGGGTCTTCTAGATGATAGAAGTTGCATATGAAAAGAGACCCTAAGTCCAATTATTCTAATACACTTAATTATTATGATAAAGAATTGAGAATGCTTGTAAAGAAATAAGGAGTAAAATACCTACCTCATATCATAGAAGATCTAAAGAATGTTGTTTTCTAGGGTTTGTATTCTATTTATGGAAAATCTAAAGTATGATCCGAAACCAGAACGCAGAGATGAACAAAACCCAGAAATATTTTTCTGTTGTGACACCGTCTTATGAAAAAGGTCAACCTTGACCCACTAATCTCACCCTTGACCCAATAATCTTGACCCTGACCTGTGCTACCTCGACAGAAAATTTATTTTCAGATCTCAATAGTTTTCTGAAAAGGGTATCCAAATCTAGTCTCAGATCCACTGTCTTGTACCTGTAACTCCCGAAAATAGCATCTGAAAATATCTGAAAAGAGGGTTTTGGGGTGGCTATATAGGGTTTTTCCTTAGTCAAACCCCTATTTTGGTGATCTCCACCTCCACAAATAGCCAAATATAGAATGTATGTATGTGTGTGTTTTCTCTTTAAGAAGAGTCTTTGAACATGTAATATCAAGATCTAATCTTCTAGATTAATAATCCTAACATAACATGGAAATGAGAAAGCAATGCATAGATTTGAATATGATAAAGAAATAATACCAAGCCCCCAAGGCTAAAGTACTCCTACCAATTCACAATCTGTAATTGCTACCCCATGATAATGTCCTTTTGAATGCTTGAATGTTGAGAGTGGTAGATCTAATGGAAAAGAGCACCTTCTTGCTTCAATGAAGATCTACAATAGCTTGTCCAAAAAAATGTTTGAATGTATCAACATGTCCTCATAGATTTGTCCTTCTATATCATCCTCTTGCTTATTTGCATCATCATTGCATCATGTCATCTCCAAATTTTGTTTCATGACCAAATGAATGCAAAATATAGTGTTTATATAGAGATCACAATATAGGCCTCCTAGAGCAATGCAAGGGACCCAAATTCAAATTTCACCTTGAATTATGGTTCAATCACAATTAAAAACCAAGGAGGGAATAAATTAAATTAGATATAAGAGAAAACACTCCCGCATCCGAACCCGAGGACTTAATTTAAGTTTATAACCCTGATAAGCTCTGGAATTGAAAGTAGGGACCAACACCTGTTAGAGGTCTATGTCGACCTCACCCTTGACCTAGGTCAAGGTCAAAATCACCCCTGACCTAGGTCAAGGTCAACCTCAACCCTGACATGAGGTTCCAGGCAGGTCACCTATTGGTGTCTGTGAGATTCCCAGGTCAGCCGGGGACCTAGGAAGGTGATGGAACATTCCATAATGCTGGGAAGAAGGCCTAGAGGCCTAGAGAGAGTATGATGATGTATAGGATACATATAGTTCCTTCCTATAAAATAGAGTCATGGAGATGGAAACCAAGGAGAATCCATAAGATCCTAACCCTAATTTCACCTAATCATGAAGAATCAACACCAATGCATCCTAAATGCAAATCTAATATGCAAGTGCACTAAATGAAGGTGCTAAACATACCAAAATGGAAGTGCTTCCATTTTAAGATGATTAATTTATCCCCCACTTTAGCTTATATATGACACTACGTGAGTATGCAAGCTAAAGTAAGAAAACATCACAAAGTAAAAAGGATATAGCCAAGTCCTCAATGTAAAGATCCTGCAAGAAACCATTAGAATCCGCAACTTGAAACACAAGGTTAATGAAAGATACATATAGAACCTAAGTCTTAATACAATGATTTTGAGAAGTGTATAAATCCCCTTATTCCTCCCCATGTTTTGGCTTACTGCTTCTTGAAAGGTGAAATAGGGTGATAAGGTAAATTCTATACACTAAATATGCAGTTTATTGAAAATTATTTTCCTAAATCAGATAAAAATTTCCTAAACCTTCCTAAACTAACTCAAGAGGTTGGGTATCTAGATCAAAATTCACACGCTTCTGACGGCACTGAAAATGGAGCTACCAAACTCAAGTTATGATGAAGAGAGTGAATGTCTATCTAAATGCATGTATAAGGAAATCCGAATTTTGACCTAAGCAAATTCAAATGAAACCCTAAGAAAACCCTAATTTGAAGCTATAAATAAGAGAAAGAGATACTTACCTTCTCATTCTTACCCATTTTAGAAGTTGAAAAAGGAGACAATATGCCAAAGAGAGGAGAATTTTGAGCGAGCCGTATGGAGGTCCTGAGAGAGCGCTTGGCCAGCGGACAACCACTACCTGAGGTAAGTTTCCTATTTTGATATTTGAGATTGAAAAATTCATATTTTTATAGGAAAGGTAGACCCTAACCCAGAAAGGTCAACCCTAACCTAGTTATGTCGACCTTGACCTTCTGAGGTCGACCCTAATTGGGAGGTTCTATCCTTTTTGGGGTGAATGTCAACCCTGACCTACAAAGATCAACCTTGAACCAAAAAGGTTGACCTTGACCTAGAAATGTCAACCCTGACCCAAAAAGGTCAACCTTGACCAAGTCAAGTGGGTACAATATTTTCCTGATGATAGAGTACTGATATGATACTCTTCTTGTGCTTACATGACCTTATTTGTCTTCGAGAGCATCCCTTCGGAGGGTTACTGTTGACTATCAAAGAGAGTATGTCCGAGTTATAGCCATATGAGATACAAATTTTGAGAGATGTGGGATTATACTAGGTAGCATTCTTACCACAGATGAGGTTCCATCAGTCCATGATTTCCACCATGGTAGAGAGGTGGGATGAGGATACTTGTTTCTTCCATCTTGCATTAGGGGAGATCATGATCACATTGGAGGTTGTGTACAGGATTCTATGGCTTTTGGTCTGAGGTGAGCCTCTCAGACCGAGAGGACCATGGGGTCCATCAAAGGTATTGGGAGATGGAGAGTATTGTTTGGGATGGGTACCACAGATGAGGACCCGATCATATCATATCTCCTTATCATCCATACTAGTAGGTCCGACACCTTTGGTACAGAAAGTGATGCTATGTATACTCTCATTGGTTGTGATACCCAACATGAAGGGTATAGTTTTCTTAGCACCATTTAACGACCTCATGCGTAGGATGAAGGGTGATAGAGTTTTTTTCTCATGGGGGCACAACATGTTAGCCCATCTTTATTATGAGTTGAGTTAGCTAGTGAGATATCAGCGGGAGAGTCTTACAGTATGCACCTTATTACAGGTTTGGATGTTTGAGCACTACACATGTACATGACCACATGGTGTTCCAGTAATGATAGATGCGAGCACACCGAGAACCTTTGCATATCTGCTAGTAGATGTCTGGTAGTACAGGGATATCCTCTTTTGGAGAGTATGCCTTGACCGTGTACCAGGTATAGATGTGATATGGAGACCTTATTTTCAGATGATAGAGTGGCCAAAAACTTGACATCAGTTGAGATATTCATAGCAACACAAACTTCTAGAGGGTCCCACTAATCATGTCATGATGCCATATTACTATGATAGGGTGATGAGACAATTTGGTCTGATACAAGGAGTCCCCCGGATAGTTCCTTGGTATGCATACCCGATGAGGTACTATCAGAGACCCGGAGCCATACACTGACCTACAATAGAAGACATTGTAGACAGTGAGATAGATGAGACCGAGGATACAAAGGTAGCCCCTGAGACATCCTATGCAGGTGCTAGCAGAGATTATATCAGATATTGGAGTTTACAGGGGACCCATCCTATCTTCCCTGATGAATACCCTACGGGTGATCCAGGTCTTTCGGAGAGGATGCACCAGGGTGGTGACGTATCAAAGGAGGAGGAGGAGGATCATGATGAGGATCCCATTCCTGAGGGAGATCCCTTGGAGGAGAGAGAAGAAGAAAGAGAAGATGAGAGAGTAGAGGAGAGAGTAGAGGAGAGAGTAGAGGAGAGGGCAAAGGAGATGCCCCCTAGCCATAATATAGGTACCAGTGATCATGCAGTCTATATTTCACCCTTGAGATCACAACGACCTCCCCAAGCACACACAGAGACACCACCACCTAGACCTAGACATAGTGAGAGAGGAGAGAGTAGACACACCATGCCTCCGCCATCTAGATCCTTCGATGATACACAAGAGGGAGATCTAGGTATGACATACGTAATTTGATTAGAATATTTTAAGTAAATACGTTTCTAGAAAAAAGTATTGAAAGAAAACTCTTGAATTTTTGCAGCGAGCGTAGCGGAGTGGAGGAGTTTTGTACCCAAGGTTCTGAAGGATACATGCATATCCTACCAACTACCAGCTAGTGAGTGAGAGTCCCTTATAGGACAAAGGGATCCCAAAAGACACGCAGATATCTTCCTATGTGTACAATGAGAATTGAGGCTATGTAAAGAAAGAGAGCAGAAGTTGATGGCTGATCTCCAAAGATCCCAGGAGCGTAACCAGGAGATGAGTATATCAAGGAGCCGCACACGGACTACCATTCTGAGATCCTCAGCCTCACACCATAGATCTGAGAGAGCGGGGAGCCACCGACCCTTAGAGCATAGAGATAGAGTTTGATAGATATGGCGCATGTGCCATATACATATCAAACTAAGAAGAAGTTTATTTATGAAAAAGACTTTGTTTGAAATTTTTTTTTTATGGTTGATTACTTGTATTTTCATCAATGCACAAAAAACTTTAATAGAAATAAAATTGTGTATGAATGCATTTAAATTTATATAACTTATAAAATGTTTATTCTATAAGGAACACATACATACATGAAGAAAGAAATATTTAGTTAAGGATAATAAAATTTGAGATGCATGATATTAATAGGTTCCTTAAGAGGGACACCATTCATATCAGCAATTTTATAAGCACTTGAAGTGAAGTCCTTGATAACCACAAAAGGTCCAATCCAATTTGGGCTAAACTTTCCTTTTTTGCCAGGTAGAGCATTCACATTCCTTTGATTCTCATATAAGAATAAATCACCCACCAAGAATGACCATTCAATCACCTTGTGATTATACTATTTCTGGAGTGATTTATGATAGGCCTTAATGTGTTCCAAAGTGTTTATTCATTGTTCATCTAACATTTCTAATTCTTGTAAACATTGTTCTCAGAAAGTATCTTTGTCAATAATCCCATGAAATGAAACACACAAAGATGGTATTTCTAATTCCAAAGGCATAATAGCATGAGTGCCATAAACAAGATTATAAGGAGAAGTACCAGTGGCCATATGAATGCTAGTCCTATAGGCCCACAAAGCATAGGTAAGCCGGGTATGCCAATATTTTGCATGCTTGGTAACCATTTTATTTAATATTTGTTCACTAACCTTATTCGATGCTTCAACTTGACCATTAGATTGAGGGTAATAGTGAGTAGAAAAATCTGTGTTGAATACGATATTTCTGCATGAATTTTGTGACCTCTTTGTTTTTGAAAGAAGTACCATTATCCGAAACTATCGTTGAAGGAATACCAAATCGTGCTATAATATGATTAAGGATAAAATCACAAATAACATCTGCAATAGTAGAATGTAAGGGAATGGCCTCTACCCACTTCGTAAAGTAGTCTGTAGCTGTGAGGATGTACGTATGTCCTTGAGAAGAAGCTGGTGAGATTTTTCCAATAAGGTCAAAACCCCAAACGCTAAAAGGCCACGGAGTGACTTGATTACAAAGCTCGCGAGCAAGAGCGTGGATTAAATTACGATGTTGTTGAAATTGAGGACACTTTTTAACAAACATAAAGGAGTATTGCTCCATTGTTTTCCAATAGTATCCCATTCTAAGAAGTTTATTAACTATAGATTTTTCACCAAAGTGACCTCCACAAGAACCAGAGTGAGCTTCTGCTAAAGCTACAGGTACTTCAATTTTGTTAAGACATCTTAATAGCAAACCATTGTAAGATCATTTGTAAAGCGTATCTCCTAAAATGATATAACGGACTGCAAGATTTCTAATACGATTACGTGTGTTCCTTGTTGCTGATTGCAAAAAATTATTATCTTTCAAAAAATGAAAGACATGTGAATACCATTCATCAAGATGCAAGTTAAAACAATTAGCAGTAACCTTCTCAGAAATTGCAGGATTTTTAAGAGTACGTATAGTGAATTGAAAGTTTTCATCATTATTCTCAAGACAAACCAAAGAAGTTGCGCTTGCCATGGCGGCCGCATGTCGATTATCTTTCCTAGGTAAAGTCTTAATCGTATAAGAAGAGAATTGTGAAAGAATATCTAGGCCCAAATCTCGATATTGCATCATTTTATCATTCTTAGTCTGATAACCTCCTTTGATTTTTTCAACAATTAATTGTGAATCCCCATAAATTTCCAAATTTTTAATATGAAGGGATGAGGCTGCTCATAAGCCAGCTATAAGAGCTTCATACTCCGCAATGTTGTTAGTACAAGGAAAAGTTAGTTTATATGACATAGGGATTGGTTTCTTTGTAGGAGGGATCAAGATAATGCCCACCCCAAAACCTGTCTTACATCGAGAACCATCAAAATATAATTCCCAAACATCTTCCTATTTAATTGCGAATATATTCTCATCTGGGAATTCCACTGCAGTAACACTTGTATCAGAATGAGGACAAGGAGCTTCAGCTAAATAATCAACTCAAGCTTATCCTTTGATTGACTTTTGAAGGATAAAATTGAGATCAAATTCTGTAAGTAACATCACCCACTTTGCCAAACGGCCAGAGAGATCAGTTTTTGAAAAAAAGATGTTTTAGAGGATCAAACTTAACAATCACATTGACCTCAACATTCAACAAGTAATGCCAGAGTTTTTGACAAGCATAAACTAAAGCTAGGAATTATCTTTCTAATTGAGTATATCATGTTTCATAATCCAATAAGGTCTGACTAATATAATATACCAGTCTTTCCTTTCGCTCATTATCATGTTGAGCCAATAATGCACTTACAACATTGGAAGTAGCAGAAGTATATAGATAAAAGGGTTTATTGAATTGAGCAAGTTGTAAAATAGGAGGATTAGCAAGATATTCTTTAAATTTCTCAAAGGATTTCTTACATTCCTGGTTCCAAGAAAAAATGTTATCTTTTCTAAGTAAAGAAGTAAAAGGAACAATCCTATCGACTGGGTTAGAAACAAAGCGACAAATAGATTGTATTTTACCTTGTAAACTGCATAACTGAGAAATGTTCTTAGGAGGAGGCATGTTAACAATAGCATCAATCTTTTCAGTATCGACCTTTATGCCTTGCTTAGAGATTATAAACCCTAGTAACTTTCCAGAATCTACTCCAAAAGTGCATTTTTAGGATTCAATCTCATATTATAGCTCCTAATTCTTTCAAATATTTGTCTTAAAATGAACACATGATCCTCTCTTTGTATAGATTTTGCTAAGATATCATCCACATAATCTTCCAAACTTTTATGAATGCAATCATGAAAAATCAAAGTCATGGCACGTTGATAAGTTGTTCCCACATTTCTTAATCCAAAAGGCATCATGACCCAACAGAATGTCCCCCAAGGTGTTATAAATGCGGTTTTAAGTTGATCCTCAATAGGAATAAATATTTGATTATAACCCGAAAAACCATCCATAAAAGATAATAAAGCATGACCTACTGTTGAATCCACAATCATGTCAATATTAGGCAGTGGGAAGTCATCTTTTAAGGATGCTTTATTTAAATCTCAAAAATCGGCATCCTAAAAATTTCATGTTGGGTCAAGGTCCTCAATTGACAGATCATTCAAAATTGGTATCCACATTTTGAAACACAATTTCTCTGTGGTATAATAAAGGGCTTATATATGACGATATTGCCTATGTTATCGAGAATCCATTTCTCAAGTCTAATTAATGTGGATATGCTATCTTTCTTGCTATCAAAGCAAAGTTGCACTCTTCATATGTAAGTGACAGATTTATAAATTGAGTTATTGTAACAGGTTATACATGCTGATAAGAATTTTGATTTTGTGATTAATTACGTTTTAAATCAGATTGTTCAACAAAAGGACTCTAACAACGATCTTGGACAATAAGTGGGTTGAGTATATGGAGGTATTCAACTAAGTCAGCTTTCATGGAATAACATAAGATTCTGCACGCTAACTAGTGTCAACATGATGCATCTTCATATTCTAGTTATGTATAAATGTTATATATTATATTTCAAAGAATATGTAAACTCTTTATAAATGAGGGAATGCCCTCAAAACTCTCTTTTATTTATTTATCTCATAATTTTGGACTTTTGTCCCGTGCTAGACTTGAGGTTTTCTTCTTTTTTCTTTCCTACTACTGCACACAGTACGTATATACTTATTAACATTTCATTTTGTTTATTAATAATAAGCCTTGGCCTATTACCCATAAAAAATAGGTAAACATTTACATTTAAATCATCCATACCAAGGCATATACGGGCCCAAAATTAGCCAAAGCCATCAAAATAGACACACCCATAGCATTCTCCACTTAGTCAAATAACCAGCTAATCATGACACACACTTATATTCAAAGATAGCATTACAAGACCAAAATGGGTAACATAGAATATGATCATAGCCCAAAAATAAAAAAGGATGTGCTCACGGAAAAACTTGGAACACATCACAACCTTCATAATCAAGTAGCCTGAAAGGGGGAACCCGCCTCAATTTGCTTCACCTTGTTGTTTCTTGGAAGTTGACCACGACACTAGCTAAGGTGCAATGCACCAGATGCCATGCCACCCCAATCTGATGCCATACATCAGTCTGTCAGCCCCCGTACCCATACTGACATGCAATCTGATAATCATTGTCAAATCTATTGCAATCAGTAATAATTAATTTTTAAGGTGCACTTAATATTTTTTTAGGGAGGATGCCTTTGTAAGTCAATCTTCAAAAAGAAGCTACATATATATGATATTTATCATATCATACCTTATGTAATATTAATAATTTTATATTATTTATTTTTATATTATATTAATAGTATAAATAATATTAAATATAATTTTTGTATTATGTTAATAATTTATTTAAAAATGTTATTAAATTTCATTACTCTAACTTAAATATATTAAATTAACTTTTAAACTCTCGATGATGTAATGATTTTCCTAGATTATGCTTAATAGAAAAAAATATGAAATTAACAAAGCAAGATAAGTTAGGGTTTTTCAATATTATTAACATATATATAATTAAAATATATATATTTATGTTTTATAAATATATAAGATAAGGTAGGGTAAATTTTTATTATTTCATTTTCTAATTTTATATCAAATTAATTTAATATGTTCTATTTTATTTTCTTTAATTGTTGACAAGTATTTTTTCTATTAAATATATTTTTGTTCAAAATTATTTGATTTAGTACCAATTTATATTGATTTAGACCAATTTTTTCTTATTGTACTTTGATACCTATATTTTATGAAAAAGCTAGGTAAAATAAGCCCGGAGATATCATTTTGTAGAAGATTAAATATTTTCTAAAGTAAAAACATAATAAATTTAATGGAATTAAACATTGTTGGAAATGGAATAAAAATGACTCCTTAAATAAGATAGATAAGCATGAAACCAAGGTTAGAAGTTAGAATGAACTTGATAATTAAAAAACAAAGCATAAATTTGTAAATACATGAAAGGTTATGTTAGGATGTTATCATTTATTAAGATATTTGTGCTAATATTTAAGAGAGCTATAAATAATTGTACGTGCGCACCATTTAATTGCATGTCATCATTTAAATACATCTTCACATATAGATGTATTTAATATTGGTTGTTTGCATACCAAAAAAAATACATAGGAAGATACATATATTAGTGTTGTGGACATTTCTTGACCCCAGAAAAAATAATAGTACAGTAAGTAGACATAAATAGCATACTTAATGTTAGCAAATAAAATATTTTAATATTGTCATTCTAGATTGATGTAAATGAATCAATAGTTTTTTTTCCAAACTCTCCTTATATATTATTACGTTTTAATTGACTATTTAGCCACTACCTCGGATGGAGGCATGACATCTAGTGCAAATATGTTGCAACATAGCCGGTGTTGTTGACCACAGTGATGCTTAGGGTTCTCTAAAAGAGGGGCTACCTCCCCTCTTTAAACAATAATCTCTTTAATCCATAAGTAATATTTGAGACCACTCAAACCTAGACCAAATGTCGCCCTTCAAACGTCCCCATCCCCATGTGCATTCGAAATTAAGAATGGGTGAACGGTTACATCTACATTTATAACTTGCAGCCAGTCATCCATTCTCGGCACCAACCCCACACCACCCTGGGACCTAAGTAAAAAATCCTCCAAAACACACACACACACTGATGACATTATTTTTCCATTAGCATACTTAGAGGAAAAACACAGACAGAAAGCATTACCGGTAGACAACAAGCATCACCGACGGAACACAAGCAGTACTGGTGAAATACAAGCATACACGACAGCAGAAAGAATTTTGAGAAAAATGCTAAGTATAAATTGACAAGCTTCACCGGCGAACACAAGCATTACCGGCGATACAGTTTCTAGAATCAACCCGACAAGAATAGACAAGCATACCCGACGACATGTTCAGAGAAAGGAACACCGACGACCAAGAACACCGACCGTCAGAACCGACAGTCAGAAAAGCCGCAAATTGTGGATCTGATTTATACACGGCGGATAAGACAAATTTATTCTATTTTGTCGAATTGTTTTTTGTTTTTTATGGTCATGCAAGATTTATGTAAATGCTGCAAAGCATCCTAATGGATCTAAAGCATATCTAACTACATATCAAGATCAAGCTGTATATCTTGAATCTAGAGTTAACATGTAAATGCATGAATCAAGAATTGAGCCTAGATTAGTATAAATAGATGTTTGTACTCAATTGTGAGCACATGAATTCTTTATAATTGATAGCCATGAAGAGCATCTAAGGAGAAGAAGGTAGAATTCTGCAAAGAGAAGAAACATAATACATCAATTAACAAGAACACACATAGGCTACCGACGAGCAGATAAAGGTAATACTGAATCATGGAAGGATGATTAATAGTATTTTGGAGCTTCATAGGATCTATTTTTTTCAGAAATTGAAGATTGCATTTATCATCAGATCAAAGACTTATGTAGTTGCATTGTAACAAGTGCATCACATCTAAAATCCTTTTGTAGAAGGTGGACTTAACCGTCCTTTTTAAATCTCTTAACAGAGTGCACACTTAAAAGCTTCAAACGAAGTAGATCTTAACAGGTCTCCACTGTAATACTCCTAACAGGGTAGGTCATCAAAAGTGACCAATTGTAAGCCTTAACCGGCTCTTCTTATCTGCAGATAGTGAAGTTTGTGAGTAACAATCCCCACCGCAGTTTTTACTTCCTTAATAGGAGTTTTCTGCGATACCATATCTTGTGTTATGTGTTATCAAATTTCGTGTATGTTTATTTTACTGTTACACATCAAATGGAATGTATGATATGATTTCATATGCATAAAGAAAGATGAACAGATAGATAAGTTATTTTACAAACTGATGACTAAGGGTTAATGGGCTAACCAAG
>MU228212.1:1055910-1075838 GCA_018584345.1 Thuja plicata
TTGACTCCAAGAGTGATGAAGGAATTTTTCTAGGGTATTCTACCAAGAGAAAGGCTTATAAATGTCTAAACAAAGCTTCTAACAAAATTGTTGAAAGTGCAAATGTAAAGATAGATGAATTTGCAGAAAAGAATGAACTAGAAAGCACAAAAGAACCAGAGGACTACAACAAGTTTGTATACTATGAAGAACCCAACACTCTGCCCGAGAAACAATGCTTAATTCCAGAATAATAGAATGTTGTAACCGACGGTCAGGCTGCAATTACCGATGGTCAGGATAATGATCAAAATAATGTGCAAGGTGATGAAGAACAGAATGAAGGACAAAATGATGATCAAGTTGATAGACAAAGAGATGAACCTATACTTGAAAGATATGGAAGAATTAACCATCCATAAATCCAGATCATAGGAGATAAGAAAGCTGGTACAAGAACAAGAAGTAAGTCTTTAAACTCAAATTGTTTAATTTGTGAGTTTGAGCCAAAATCTATCAATGCTGCACTTGATAATGAAGAATGGATAAGTGCTATGAATGATGAGATTGAGTAGATTGAAAAGAAAAAGACATGGTCACTTGTGCCAAGACTAGATGACAAGAATGTCATCGGTACAAAATGGACATTCAGCAATAAGCTGAATGAGAATGGAAAATTCACAAGAAACAAAGCAAGACTAGTATGCAAGGGGTATGCACAAAAGGAAGGTATTGACTATGGAGAAACCTTTGTACCCATTGCTAGGATAGAATGTGTAAGAATACTACTTGCTTATGCTAAATTCAAACGATTCAAGGTATACCAGATGGATGTCAAGTCAGCATTCCTAAATGGAATACTTGAAGAACAAGTATACATTGAGAAACCAGAAGGGTTTGTAGATCCAGACAAGAGAAACATGGTATGTAGACTTCACAAAGCCTTTTATGGATTAAAACAAGCTCCTATAGCTTGGTACGAATGACTTAATTCCTATATAATAAGTATTGGATTTGTAAGGACTAGTGAAAACAATAATCTTTATTTGAAGGAGGATACTGATGCTAACACTTTGATTGCTGAAATGTTTGTTGATGACATCATATTTGGAGGCAATGATATGCTATGCAAATCATTTGCTAATGATATGCTATGCAAATCATTTTCTAATGATATGAGAAAAGAGTTTGAGATGTCTATGTTTGGAGAGATCAAGTTCTTTCTTGGTCTACAGATCATGTAACAATGTTAAGGTATTTTCATTACACAGTCCAAATACATTAAAGAGGTCCTGAAAATATTCAAGATGGAAGAATCCAAACTAGTTGGAACATTGATGGCTATTGGATATAAGTTGACAAAGGAGGACAAGACATCAGAGGTAAATCATACTTTGTACAGATCAATGATAGGCAAACTCATGTATGTGGTACATACTAGACCAGATATTGCACATGCAGTAGGAATAGTTGCTAGATTTTATGCTAATCCCAGGGAATCACATATGTCTGCTGTGAAAAGAATTTTAAGATATCTAAAAAATACTGAGAAAATGGCTTATGGTACAGAAGAGAAGGCAAATTGAAGTTCAGTTCTTTATCGATGCTGATTGGGCTAGAAATATTGATGACCGGAAGAGCATTATTCATGGGAGACAAACTTGTCACATGGATCAGCAAGAAACAAGGATGCATGTCACAATCTATTGCAGAAGTAGAGTATGTTGCTGTTGCTGCTGCAAATTGCTCAAATATTGCATGGATCAAACAATTACTGGAAGGTATGCATATGAAGATCCTAGAACCAATAATTATCTATTGTTATAATACAAGTGAAATTAACATCTCCAAAAATCCAGTCATGCATGCTAAAACAAAGCATATTGCAATCAAGTATCATTATTTAAGAGAACAAGTTTAGGCAATAGAGGTGATACTTGAGTATGTGCAATCAAAGGAACAATTGGCTGATATCTTCACCAAGCCACTGGCCAGGACACATTTGATTACTTGAGAAAGAGACTAGGGGTCAAACCCTTGTCTACTGGTCAGTAAAATGACTGAAGGATGCATCAGCCTACATATTATCAGTAATGTTGATGCATGCAAAGAGATGAACTTCAAAGCGACATCTATATACAGATAGGTATATATCAACACCAAGCACAAGAGAATATTTTTGTATTACTGATGGAGAAGGGAAATTCAAGGAATATATTATGGATAGAGACAAAAGATTGCTTGACATTAATGTCAGATATTAGTAAAATACTTGTTTGGCATTTCTGTCAAAGGGAGAGAAATTATCCATATTATCACACATTCTTCTGAAAAGGGAGAAAAAGTATCTATTAGCACATTACTCCTATAGGGAGAGATTATACTCTTAGGAAGAGAAATTGTATGGAAAGATTATACAAAGGGAGAGTTGTTGACAAGAGAAAAAGACATCAAAAGAGAAAGAACAGTCAAGGGAGAGAAATTGACACAAGGAAAGAACACAACACATCAGAAAAAGAAAGCTATGAAGAGCTGCAAGAATCAAATCTAAGCTTAAACAGAGCTTACTGATGGTCAAACATTTTTATCAGTTAATTGGTAGTTGATTAATCTCAACTGTTTTATTTCATATTGTATTAGAAATAGTATAGTATGATAATATAGTATGTTTTCGTCTATACCAAAGGGACAGATTGATGCCACGTAACTGATTGAATGTTTGAAAATGTTAAGTTGAAGATAATGCAAGGTATTAAATCAATTAATGTATTGTATTGTCATTAATGTCAACATAATATAATCTATATGGTCATGTAAACAATGCCAAAGACTTCAGAGAATCAAAGGAACCAAGGCTATGCTATCAGTAATGCATACAAATCAAGTATTCACTAAGTGAAAAACAACATCGACAGAGTGCACCCAACAAACATAGAAAAAGAACAAAGTCACAGTGATACCCAAAAGGCAAATGCACAACACTACCAACGAGCAGAGTCACAGTGTTGCCTGACGAGCAAAGCAAAGTGTAACCTGACAGAAGAAAATACAGTGTTTCCCGATGGATAGAGATCACAAAGCTAATTGGAGTCTCACCGATGGAACTGTCAGTTATCACCAACAAATAACTGCAAAGGTGATCGACAGAACAAAGAGTTTAGAAAATGAAAAAATATCTAGCTGGCAGAGCTAAATATAGATTTAACTGCTTATCTACTTTGTTTTATTCAACCAGAGATAAGTGATTGATTTAAAGCTGATTTGTATAGTTGGCAAGAAGATATTATGAGACAAATCAAGAGTTATGCTTTAAATCTAATTGGCTGGATTGTTTTTCACACCAAGAATCAAGAATCAAGAAACAATGAATATTATGTCTATATAAGAGATAAGCTTAATTCATTTATGAATGGGATTAAGGGCAGTGAATAAAAAGAGGATGCTGAAGAGAAATTGATGAAGAACAACTTCATGTAGTGCTGATCAAACAAGCTGAAGGAAGAGCTGAGGAATTCTGCAGACACCGACGAACAATGAGCACAACATCACAAAGCAAAAAGTATGGAGCACAAATGATTGAAATGATACATTGGTTAGAGAGGTAATATACTTAAATAGATCTAAAAATCTGCAATTCAAAGTTGCAATATGAACAAGTCATAATGTTTCAGTTTAACCATTGAAGCATCAAGTCTCTTAACCAAGCAGGACTTAACATTCTTCTATATATTGAGGTACATCTCAAGGAGTGCCAAAAAGGTTGATTCACAAAAGTAGCATTGGATATGCCCGATGCCTATTGACAGTCTAATAGAGAGGCTGATTTAAGGATGGTAGCATTAGATGCTTGATACTGAGTGACAACCTCTATGTATAAAATCCTCTAACAAGGTCACACCTAACAGTGTGTATTTAACCTTTAATAGGGTAGGCTCTTAACAGGGCTCACTTCAGAAGATTGAAAATTTGGGGTACCGGTCCTAGTGGTTTTTTCTTTAACAAGGTTTCCACATTAAAAATCCATGTGTTATGTGTGTATGATTCATTTCTTTATTATTTTGTATCTTTCATAATTCATTCTGGATTGATCGGTATACTCTGCTTATTTATTGAGTTTCGGTAAATAACTATACTGCTTATCGGTAATCAAGAAAGAATAAGGATTGACAGACCAAACCGACAGATAGTTAATCATTATTAGTATTTCATGGCATGCATATTGTAAGGAAATAATAATCTGAGGTTTATTGATTGGTGGTTAAAGTTTGAAGGATAAATTTTTGAGGCCACCGATTCACCCCCCCTCTCAGTTATTACTAACAAT
The DNA here is from genome assembly GCA_018584345.1 of Thuja plicata. Taxonomy (NCBI): domain Eukaryota; kingdom Viridiplantae; phylum Streptophyta; class Pinopsida; order Cupressales; family Cupressaceae; genus Thuja; species Thuja plicata. The sequence continues at coordinate 1,060,214 of MU228212.1, forward strand.
ATATCCCTAGCTTTGTCAAGTGCTTGGGTTTCCCTATGTGCCTTTTTCATTTTCTCCAGTATAGCTTTTCTTTGGCATATCACTCCAAAATTTTGAAGTGTTTCAGTGTCCAAAGTAGATAGATCCCACTTGAATATTTCAATTACCTCATCAAGTGTTACTGCCAGGATGTCTTTCTTCATTACTTTCTTCTTCTTCTTCTTCTTTGGTTGAGAGACAGATTGGTGAACTACCATTTGTAGATCTTGAGATTGGATTGATTTGGTAGGTGAAGGTCGAGAAGATGAAGCTTCTTGTTGCTTCTGTTCAGAGTCCACCTGCTGGTAATGTGAAGATGTCTCTTCATTGGCCTCAGGTGTATCAACAGATTTTTCATCCTTTTGCTTCATGCTATCATCTTGCTTAACTTCTTCACTTTTTTCTTTCTCTTAATCCTTTCTCAATGTTTCATCTGGGTTAATATCTTCTCCTTTGTCCTTTTCAGTAGATAACTCTTGCTGATTGTCAGTTGCATCTTTCATCTCTGTGTCTGTATCTTTTTGAGTGTCTAATGCATCTTTATTTTCTTCATTAACCGTGTTATTTGGTATAACATCATCTTTCTTAGATGATTTCTCCTGACTTGAATCAATATCAATAGTTTCTATCAATATTTTAATGTTGGTCAGTGTATTTACCTCTACAGTGTCAGTAAGCGTTTCCTATCCATCAGTATTACCTTATGCAACAGTGATATCTTCATCTTTTTGCACTTCTTCTACAGGGTCTTTTCCTGTAATGTCATTAATGACATTATCTAACCATGTTTCATCATTGACATCCTCATTTAATGACATTATCTAACCATGTTTCTCTTATCTCTTTTTCCTGGTGAAGTGAAAATGTCCATCTTGAAGACAATCTTTTTGTTAGTTCCTTGGGTACGTCATATTCTGAGAATTGAAGTGGAACATAATGGTGTTTGCACATTTTAGCTATTATAGCTTCTTCAATTTTGTTTTGATCCTCTGGATCAAATTTCAACCATTTCCTAATGTTAGGATTAGAAATAGATGGTGATTCTGAAATGTTCTTACATATTTCATCAATTGTCTTTGGAATCAAGGGTTCTTTCCCTTTTTGTACTTCTATGTCAGCTTCATCCACAGCCGAGTCTTCTAGATCTTCTCTTGTTCTATTTAACTTCCTCCTTTTGGTCTATTTTTCCTTTGGTGAGACTGGTTTCCTCTTTTAGGTTCTCACTTTTCCTTTCTTCAACGGTGAAGGAGTTGCTTCCTTTGCTGTTTTGCTTCTTGTCCTTGAAGCAACAATTGTTCTTGATTTCTTAGGTGGAGGAGGAGGCAGTGAATCTTACTATGTAGCCTCTATATCACTCTTTTCTATATCTTCATCAATGGGTGATTGACCCTCGGTTTATTCCTCCTTTCCTTCTATTTCCTCTTCACCTTCTTTAGTAACTGCAAATTTCTTGGTTAAGTCCTTTACCATTTTGTTCTTCTTGTTTACAATTTTCTTGACAACAAGATCTGATTTTATTTTTGGTTTGGCTTCTTCATAAGTGCCAAATCTTGGTTGCTTTCTGTCCACTGGTTCATTCAATAGTGCCTGGATGCATTTAGTAGTTTGTCTTGTTTTGATCTCATAATCTAATGGTGATAGCCAATATTTTCTTGGTACTACTAGTTTGATATAGGTAAAATCAGTGTCTACCATAAAACATATGTCTTCCTTGTGTTCTTCTATCAAACTCTTAGGTATCCTTGTTCTAGCTTGCATCTTTTCCTTAAATCCTTTGAAATACTCATTCTTTAGGTCATCAAAATATGTACCTAATGATTCTATGTGCTCACGTATTTGTATGGTGACTGGTTTGCTTGTGTCCCATACTACTTTTCCTATGGAAGGAAAGTATTATTCAAAGTAAAAGAATATGCACATAATTAGAGAACCAAACTTACAAGTGTTTGTCCTTGCAGACCTTATGGTGTTCATGTTCTCCTCAATTTGAGTTAATAATATTTCTGCAAGATCCATCTTATTTCCTTCTTTGATGATCTTGTAGGCTATGCTCATAGCAGTGCTTGATATGCTGTTCATTCTACTGGCCTGAAAGATTTTATATCCTATCACACATGCACCAAACTTAAGTTCCTCATCGGTGATGGTGTTAACCTTGAGACCTCTTTTGTTTGATTTTGCACCTGTCAACTTTTCTACCTCCTTCAAGGATGGGTGCTTGTGACCTTTTGGCTTTTCGATTGTGGGATATCCAGTAATCGCATGAATAACATATTTTGTTATTCATTTAGGCTCATTAAGCTATAATGTCTGGTTATGCATTCTGCTAAGAACTATCCGTATCCATTCTATCTTATAAACCCTAGGAAAGTGTAGTGCATTTGTTAGACCTTTCACTTCTAGATGCTTGTGCTCTTCTTTTAGGTTTCCATTTTCATCACATAGTGCCTTATAGGAATTGTCTAGGTCTATATCTCCTAATTCCAAGATCTTGCAATGAATATAGGACCTTACGTCCTCTACCAACAAAACCCTAGGTGGGATTCTAGAGAATGCTCCAGAATCATCAGGTTGTGATGCAATTTCTGGGTGTAACTTGTATTTAGGTTCAACACAAGTACTATTGCTGATAAGATTAATCATTTTCTTCTTATCCTCTTTCAATTTTGCTGTTCTTGAAGTAGATGCCATAGTATTTGAAATTTAGGGCTTTCCATAAATTAAATAGTGCGGTCAGTGATTGTAGGTACTTACTAAATCTTTGTGATCGCTCGTGAATATGTTGAGTTGTGTTGTAATTTTGTTGAGGTTGCACTTCAATCTGCTCTTCAATCGCTCTACTTAGCTCTGCTTTCTTGCTCAAAAATCACGTGTGTGAAATGAGTTCTTCCGTCGCACTTTTATAACTTTTGTATCCTAAGTTGTCATTAATGCCCAACAACTTGTCAATGTACAAAGACTGAGTTCGTTAGTTGAGGCATAAACAACATCCTCGGTGTAGGCACAACATTTCAGAGTAGCTAGAAGCTTCGGTGTTTTCACCGATGATTGTCGGTAAGACGGCGACGATAAATTATGTCGGCTCAAAGATCACTGATGTTCGTCGATTACACTTAGCAACTTGGATTTTGTGTAATGCCCGATACATTTTGGTAAGTAGTATCAACTTTACTGTGTGTGTTCACCAATGCTTATTTTTACCCAATAACTGATGGAATTGTTTTCCAATAATATTACAAGTAACAATATAGTGCATCTTCAATAATGCTAATTTTGTCAATATGACCCATGTGTAATGGAATTGATGCATAATATAACTTGTCATAATGCAGTTCCATACTTACTTGTGCAACTTAGTTGGGAATGGTGATGCCACCAGATCCATTGGATGGGGTTTCATCATTTTCATTGCTTGTTCCAGCACCTTCAGTGTTTGTAGCTTTTCTCCACATCTTGTTTCTCATCTTCTTGATGTCATCAATGGTGTTTCTATTGGGATAAGTTCTTGTGTCTGTTAGCTGGTCTTTGCAATCTTTTACCACATGTCCAACCTTATGACAATGTAGACATGCCATACCTGGATTGGTCCATCCTCTTGGTCTTCTAGTCCATTTTCTCATATAGTTGGCAGAAATATGACCATACCTTCCACATGCTATGCAATTTACCCATGTGTTATAGTCCCAAACATATGAGTTACTGATTCTTGTCGGTTTATAGCCATTATCAGGTTCTTTTGGTGTCCATGCTTTCTCATTCTATTTCCAGCACTCCTGATATGTATGTCCATTCATTTTGCTGGTAGGATAGTACTTTTCCATGCAGATTTCCTTCTTTGGATTTGTCACCTTGGATCTGCATTCAAATGCCTTGTGTCCTTTCTTGTGACATTTATAATAATTACCAATGAAAGTAGATTGCGATTGAGGAATACCTTTCATTTAGTTTTTGCAAATGTTTGAGGTGTAGCTTGGTTTTCCACAATGATTGCATGACAACTTCTTGGTTCTTGGAGTTGCATAAACATTCCTTTGATTTGATTGATTAGATGATTCTCCATTGTTGGTGTACCCTATACCTATGTAGTTGTTGACTATTCTTTGTCCGTCAAGAGATCATCCATTCTTTAATTGCTATCTTCAACTTTCTTGATTAATTCATTGTGTTGGTTCTGAATTTTGACTTCATGCTTTAGCTTTTCATTTTCTTCTCTTAGCTCACCGATGATCTATATTCTTTCAATGAGTTAAGTATTTAATGTATTTGCCTCTTAACTCATATGAATAATCTGATTGGTAATCTCATGGTGATGATCAGTAAGTCTTTGAATCTCTGATTCTTTTTCTTGTAGCTTCTCTGTAATTTTCCTCCTATCATCAATAGCCAATGTTATCTTTGATTCATATTTTCTTGAATCATTCATGACATAAATCATTTTTACCATCTGAGTCTCTTAACCAATTTGTAGCATCTTGATTTGCTTTGTCAGATGTAGATTGACTTCATGTAGACTTGTGATCTCTTCTGCTAATGTGTCTAATTCTTTGCTTGTTGTGGATTCAGCTGAGTTGAAGTAATCTGGGATCTCCTCTTCTTGATAATGTTTCTCATTAAGCCTAGTTGCCATAATCTTTCTTTCATCAAGCAACTTTCTCATGCTTACTCTCGCCTCTTTGCACTGCTCATAGTAAATCTGAATTTGTAACTGCTCATTCTCAATAGTCTTGTCTAGTCTGTACTTTTCCATCATCTTGATATTTTCTCTTAAGTCTTTAAGCTTTTCAAGAAAGAGACTTAGCTCTGATACCAATTATTAGAATTATTGGATTGATGTACTAATAGGGGAGGGGTGAATCAGTACCTCTAAAACTTTTTATGTGATTGGCCCATTAACCTTTGTGTCATCAGATTTGTATATTCACCTATCTATCTGTTCATCTTTCTTTATGCATGTGAAATCATAACATAAGTTCTTTACATGTGTAAACATTAAAGAAACATACATGAAAGTAAATAAAACATAACACATGATATGATATTGCAGAAAGATCCTGTTAGGAAGTAAAAACTGCGGTGGGGATGTCACCCACAAAAATTCACTATCTGCAGATAAGAAGGGAGCTGGTTAAGGCTTACAATTTGATCACTTGTGATGATCTAACCTATTAGGAGTATTAGAGTGGAGACCTGTTAGGATCTACTTTGTTTGAAGCTTTAACAACACCATTAGGTGTGCACTCTGTTAAGAGATTTATCAAGAACTGTTAAGTCCACCTTCTACAAAAGGATTTATGATGTGATGCACTTGTTAGAATGCAAATACAATATAAATGTTGATCTGATAGTATATGCAATCTCTAATTTCTGATAATAGATCCTATAAAGCTTACAATGTATATGTAATCACCTTGAGTGATTGAATGATACCTTGTCTCTGCTCATCGGTAGCCTTGTCTGTGTTCTTTAGAACTGATATGATCTATTTTTGAACTTTGCATGTATTCACTTCTTCTGCTTAGATTCTATCCATGGTTACAATCATTTATCAACTCATTACCTATTACAAATGTTTAAACATCTATATATACTAGTTTCTAGGTCCATTCTTGATTCACGCTTTTCAGATTAACTCTAGATCCAAGGTTTACAACTTGACCTTGATCTTTAGTTAGTTATGTTTTAGATCCGTTAGGATGCTTTAAAAAATTTACAATAGGCTTGATTGACCCTCAAGTAATGTTTTAAAACAAATTAAAACTCTATAAATATAATTACAATGTTTTATCTGACGTGGAAAGTTAGATCCACTTTTTGCGGGTTCTGTAACTGACTGTCAGTTCTGATGGTCGGGCTGCTCTGTCAGTCTGTCGGTTTTCTTTCATTCTTTGCTCTGTTGGTCTTTTGCTCCGTCGGTGTCCCTATTTTGAATAGTTCATTGGGTTCCTTTCCTTTTCTTCTCTGTCGGCGATGTTCACAAACTGTACCATCGGTGATGTCCTTTTTGCTTTGTCATCGGTTCAACACTTGTAAGTGTTCGTTAGGCAATTCTATACTTAGCATTTTCATGTCAAGCATTGTTATCTCATCAGTTATGTAGTATGCTTTCCATCAGTTATGCCTATATCGATGACCTTTATCATCTTTTTCACTTAAGTATACTAATGGCAAAACTTAATGTCATCAGTTGGCTTAAAAAACATTGCCGACCAAGGGAAAGACTTGGGGGCCAAGCTTATTTGGATAATGTAGAGGAACTCAGACTCCAAATGGCCCAAGATATTGACATTGAAATATCTATCTAATAATTCCCCCATCAATATTTTCAGAGAAAAAAATCCCCTTAAGGGATCCAGGATCTGGAACTTTATGCTGGATTGCCGACACATTATTATTAAGAAGCTAACTTGGAACCTTGGCAATGGTGAGGACGTCCTTTTCTAGTCAGACTCCTGCGGTGTATATGACATCCTAGAAAAATAATTAAACAATCCAGATCTTAAAGAACGTCTTGAAGCAAGGTTGGGTTCCTATTTCAGAAATTATATCTCCTTCAATGGGGATGAATGGATATGGAAGTCATTCAAGGAGACAAGTATTTTACCCAAAGAGGACAAGTCCCTTATAGAGATACTCAAAAAGCGGATGATCATTCTTAATTATGGCAAGGATAGGTTGGTCTGGGATGGCTTGAAAACCAGAGAATACAACACAAGAGATGGATACAACCTTATCAAAAAATTATACAATAGACCCAAATCTAACATCCCAATCAACCTCTACTAGAACAAAAATTGTCTCCCCAAAGATAGCTTTTGCTTTTGGCTCATCCTTAGTTATAGACTCATTACAACTGACAGATTCAAAAGAATGGGGTTCTCAGGTCCTAGTAGATGCTACCTTTGTGAAAAAATGAAGACATAGATCACTTATTCCTTAACTGCCCATACACTAATCATTGCTGGAAATGGCTCTCTAATAATCTAGGATGGCTCTTTGCCTTCTCCAATTCCCTCTTGGCTATGCTCCAAGGATGGCCTACTATTAAAAAGGAAGTATTTATGAAAATCTATAGATTGTAGCCCCCTCTATTCTCATTTGGGAAATATGGAAAGAGAGAAATAGGAGAATCTTATGAGAAATTGGATCATAAACAAATTATTAACAAAATTGAAGCAGCCATAATTGAAACTATCAACTCCAAAATTTCCAAACTTCAGAAGACTGATCTCTTCATGATTCATTGGGATGAAAAGATGCATGGAAAATGGATAGGTCTGGCACTACCACCTTTTATTGGTATAGGAAACCTTGAGAAGGATCTAAAATATAGAGAAGTTAAATGGTCTTTACCTTCAGATGGATGGTTTAAAATTAACTTTGATGGTGCATCCCGAGGTAATCCTGGAGAGGTAGGAATTGGATGCAGTATTCATGATAGAATGGGCTCAGAAATTGCAACTTTGGCTACTCACATTGGATATGAGACTAACAATTGGGCTGAAATGACAGCTCTAGTGAAAGGTATCCTACTATGCAGAAACTTAGGGATTGATTATTTGGAAATTGAAGGGGACTATGCAATTATTATAAATGCCTTAAGGAAAGGTCCCTCCTCTCACAGGCTCTATCCTTAAGCCAATCATTCAAGAAGACAACTATGAATCACATATATCATGAAGGAAATGTAAGAGTAGATCAATTGGCCAACTTAGGAGTAGATGACATCACCTTACCTTAGATTTATCATTGGTAGCAGCACAAGAACCATCCTTCTAAGATAACACCATGCTCGATATTAAAGATTGGAAACATCTATACTTCAATATATGTATACAAATTTGCAGGTATATATGTAAATATGTACATATGTCTGTATGTATGTAGGTATGTACACATGAAAGTCTGTACATATGTATGTAAGTATGTATGTATGTATGTAGGTATGTATATATGTCCATATTTTATACATATACTGAGTCTCGATTCTCCCCTCTTTCATACACTGGTACTATCACTTTCATCAATTCATTCCTACACTAGTACATTATGCTCATACATACATAAAATCAGATAAAAATCTATATAGTTTCATATATATAGACACACACAAATATATTCATATATCCATCTGTATACATGTATATATATATTCTCACGACCTTACATATATTCAAGGATACATATAGATATTGAGATAATTACAAACACATACAAACACTCCCACACATTCATATATAGGTTTGTGTACATATACATATACTTATATATACACATTTCTATATACCAATATATATATCTATATATATATATATTCATTTAAACATACACATTTATTCACATATATATATACATTCAGATTTATATTTCGTCTTAGTTCTAAAACTTGCTCGCAAGCTCATAACTCCTAGCTCCTTTTACTAAAATACTCTATAAATACCTATACAAACACACACACACACACACACACACACACACACACACATATAGTGACATATACTCTTTTATAAAAAATAATAATAACAATTCATAAACACTCTCCCATATATAGATATACAGATATATTTATAGGTTTATGTACATTAATATATATATATATATATATATATACACACACACACACACACATATATGCATATATGTTTATATATATTGATATATACATATATATATATATATATATATATATACATAAACATAGACACATATACTTATATGTCTATATATTAACACACACACACACACACACACATATATATTTATATATTTATATATATACATATACTAATTGTTATATGTATTAATATATTCATTTTATATAGTGTTATAATTGTTCTCATTGGGTATCTAATATATTCTAGTAGCACTTATTCACTCATAATTTCACTCCTACTTATATCACCTCTTACATATAGGCCTTCTCACTATTATTCAGGTTTTAATATAAATAGAGTATCAGCGTCCTTCAAATGGACAAGCTCACTTTATAGCCAACCTTTAAAACAAGGATTAACTGATCTCATGGAGCCACAATTAATACCAGAGTAGGCCAAATCTTTTATCACATCTTTTAGAGGTACATTAATAGCAAGTCTACAACCTCGTTAATCTCTTCACCATTTATCCACTATTTATATACAAACGATAGTGTCTCCTAATCATCATATATTTTAAGTTGATTGCAATACATCACATCAAAAGCACTTGCCTTTGATGTAATGATTCACATAAGCCATCCTGGGCAACATGACTTAGCCTCATCTGACTATTATAAATGAGCTAATAAATCTCTCAAGCCATCAACATTTATTGCACCGTAGCAACCTCCAATGAGAGATTAAAATAGGGTTTTATAGACTTGAATATGATTCATTTACTCATTCTTCATTTGGAAGATTGCAGTGTTTCTTTACTCCCAGTGCATCTTCTGCTAAGAAAGCGGTATGGAAACAAATATAAAACTCATTAGCTCTGAGGAAAAATACCTTTGGGCCTTTAGAGGTCCAACCAAACTAGAGAGATGGGACAAATTGCTTGAGATAGATGATCTAGGAAAAAGGGCCATGGAGCGAATCATGGGGGAGGAGGCCTTCAACTATGAATACGTGTATAGGGTGAATTACGACATTATTGGCACCTTTGCAGCTATCCTCCTCACCCTAAAAATCCCTAAAGTTGAAGTTATCTCTGCGTGCATTCATCTCTTCAATGATAAATACTGTAATGGTATCCTTCTTTCTATTAATAGTATTTATAATGATCTAATGATTCCCTTCTTGGAAGATTACTACACAAGCCCTATGGGCTCGTTGGTTAACAGTACCCTATGTGTGAGAAGGCCAATTTTGGTCTTTAAAGAAGAATGTTTTTTATAACAGACTGGGCATCATTAGAAGGAATGTCGACTTCCTCCTGAAGTGGATTCAGGTGAAACCGAGTGAAGATGTAAAATGGGTGAAAGAATACTTGGATGCTTAAGGTTTTTAGGTTGAAGCTGATTTTGGGTCCATAACTCTTGAGGACATTCAAACGTTCCCGCCTTCTATTCTTAGGAAAATGACTAAAGGATTCAAAGCAGTTAAAGGCAAAAGAAGGTTTGACTTGGGCATCGAATAATCTGATGAAGAAGAACTGGTCTTTCATATGCCTATGAGGAGGAAACCATAGTTTTTCTTAATAGTTAAGATATCACCCTCGAACAGTTTAAAATGTTATAGTTAGTTTTTGCTAAAACTTTGAATGTTTTTTGAGTATTACCAGTGCAAAACTCTCGATATAATTAAAGGAAGCTCATATTATATGGATTATAGAATAAACTAGTTAGTTGAAGATGGTATTGTGGTATGAAGTGTTATCTTTAGAATTAGCTACTATTAGATGTTTAAGTAAATTCCATGGTTCATAGGAAATCTGTGTAAGGATTCTTGCAGTAGTATTATTCTTTTCATTCTTTTTATTACACACACACACATATCTATATATATATATATACCATGTATATTTTCATTTACATAGATCTCTTTATGTGGCTCAATCTCAATTTTCTCAGTTGCCCAACTCTGTATTTGATTTGCATAAGACAAGAATGTCAATTAACTTCCATTATTTGTGTTCGCTTTCCATATTCGGTTGGCTTTACCCTTGTTGTCTTTGCCCCTTAGCCCTCTCAAGATTACCCTAGATCTCTCCTCATATTGATAACAACTCCTCATCTCCCTTATTTATTTTTATCTTGCATCAACAATTGTTCTTGTTTAAATCCCAATCGATGCTGCTTCACATTCTAATGTCATCCCTCCTATGCTACCTTTCCTATTTAATCCCCTCCCTTTGTACCTATGGTCCCAACTCTAGTGTTACCTCTCAATTGAATATTTCAAAAATGATGACTCCCATTAAGTTGAGAGGCCCCAAGGTGCAAATTGCTTTCAATGGACATATCACAGGGAAAAGATTAGAAAATATCCTTTTGTCCTCACACTTTCTGGTTATCCGAGTGGTCTATAGAGTCCTGGGCAAAGACATCATCTTTAACTTGGATAAATACAGAGTGAATTCTGAGATCCCTGCCCTTTTCTTAGCTGTTGCCTTTCAAGTGGACACTGATAAACTTCGGATAGGTACTCTTTGTCAAAGGCTATTCAAAAACATGTATTTAGGGGATCTGGATAAGGCTTTGTCCAACATTAGAAGTGATCTCACTATCCCCAAACCATGCTTCTATGATACCCCTATTATTGGGGGAAGAGCGGTTCCCACCTATCCCATTTTGGTAACTGAAGACATAGAATATCTAGTTAGCTGGGCACCCATTGTAAGGAGGAACCTAAATTTATTTCTTTTCTTTTGTCATGTCTGTGCCTTGGAAGCTCCAAACTGGATTGACAACTATATTATTAAGGATCAAGTCAGTTCTTAAGAAAATGATGATGAACTAAGCTTCTGTATTGAGCCACTTAGCCCTCCGAGACACCGTAATGTTAGCAATGAAGATATTATCTTAGATCTTTGAAATATCAAACAGGGAATAAGATTTTAATGTTTTTTTTATTGGATCTTAGGGCTTCTATTTAATTTTATTTTTCCTATTTTTGTTCCTTGATTTTGTATCTGAATCAAGTCACCCTCCAGGTACACTTTCAAGATGCATGCTTTCTTAATTAAAGTAGGTAAGATTAGAATCATAGCTTAAATCTTGATTAATATATATGAGCACAATATACATGTGTATACATCTACACATATATGCATAAGTGGACATAAATATATATAAATATCATACATTCCTATTTTTAAGCATTCCTTTTTAACACTTATGTTTAATTGCCTTATACATTTGTGTACTCATAATTAAATGTTATGATACTGAAACTACAGATAAACACCATTTTTACTCTTAGGATTTCCCAATACCTCTTCTATTTTGAACCTACTTTGCCTCTATTATGACCACTTATTGATCAATTCTCTTGCTATTAATTCTAAACTTCTAAGACAGATCAGATATCATGCACACACATACACCATCACATATTCTCACAATTTGTGCACACACACACACACACATATCTAAATATTGATTTCCATATTAATATTATTATATTTTCCCATATTATTATTATAGATATATATTTATATCCATAAACTTACAAATAGGTCACTTAATTATTTTAAGAGAACTATTGACTGTTCCCAAAACAAGATAAGAGTGTTTCCATCAATTTCAAAGGGGTAGATTGTTAGCATAATTGATGTAGTGACACTAAGTAGTGCATTAATGAAGATTGGTACATATTTGATGATAGGTGAATCAATTATTTGGTTGTCATTGATGTTAACGGATTGACTTAGTGTTTTCAGTATGTTACCAGATATTGTGGAAGTGAACTATAAGTTTTAGTATTGTAAAGGGTAAATTTGGATGGTCTTCTAAATAGGGTTTGCACAATGGAGATTCACATATAAAAGAGACCCTATGCCATATTCAACCATTTACATTTAATTGTTATGATAAGGAATGTAAAGCTTGGAAACACTTGCAAAGAATAATGGAGTAAAATACTTACCTCACATCATAGTAGATCTGGAAATACCCTTTTTTCTAATGCCTATGTTGAGTTTATAGAAAATCTGCAACCGGATTTGGAATAGAAACACAGAGACGGACAAAACCCAGAAATTGTCTTTTAACTAATGCCAAGCTTTCAACTATGAGGATGAGAATATGAAACCACAAACTATGATGCAACATTAAACTAACATGAACATGCATATTACTAAAATGATTTAAGAAATATAGAACTAGTTGAGCATGATAATAATGCACTTATAAATGATAAAAAACAAACTAGAATAATAACTCTATAATAATGAATAATTGATGCAAAATACAAAGAGACATGCTATATTTATAGATTTTTGGAGGGCTTGGATGAGGTGTCTCTGATGTGGCATCCACATAATATCCACATGGGATAAATGAGTGGTCATGCAAGAGGGAGAGTTTCTCACACATGTGTGAGAAACTCTTGAAAATGACATCTCGATGACAAGTGTAAAAGGATGGGAGACCCAAAGTGAGTCACATGTTGAGAATCTTTTAAAGAGGAAAGGGGAGACAAGATGCAAGAGAAATGAATCGGGCTATTTTGGGCAAAGGGAATGGACAAATACCATAGGAGGGGTTCTCACACATGTGTGAGCACCATTAAGAGGTTAATTATTGTAGTAATTATAAAATTAGTCTAATTAATCTAAGATTTGATGAACTACAACTGATTATATATTTGAAGTCATTTGTTGATATTCAACTGAGTTGCAGAAGCGATGATGAACATTATCAGTTAATGTATTGTCATTGATGTCAACTTATTTGAGTATTACTATGGTGGAAATTTTTTTTTATGATTTGAAGATATGGAACAAACAATGTTTATATGATTGGTAAATGAAGAGTTTAGTATACACCGAGAGACAATAATAACCGAGTAAAACACAGTGTATACCGAGCACAGTGAAAACCGAGCTAGGGATTGCCGACACAACATGGTTAATACTAATCTCTGAGCAATTAATTAAAATTGAGGCTGAATAGGATGATGAGTTGGCAATTGATGATTTTGAGGTAAAAGATAAAGTTTTTTATTTGATCAAACGGTTATGAAAATTCAATGAAGATCAGATGACAGAGATTCAAACGTGTTTATAACACAACTATATTATCATTGATGTCAACTTATTTGAGTATTATTATGGTGGAAAACATTTGTTATGATTTAAAGATTTGGAACAAACAATGTTTATGTGGTCGGTAAAAGAAGAGTTCAGTATACACTGAGAGATAGTAATAACTGAGTAAAACAAAGTGTATACCGAGCACAGTGACAACCGAGCTAGGGATTGCCGAAACAACATGGTTAAATCTAAGACCGAGAAATTAATTCAAATTGAAGTCGACTAGGATGCTGAGCTGACAATTGATGATTTCAAGGTAAAAGATAAAGTTTGTTATTTGATCAAACGGTTATGAAAATTCAATGAAGATCAGACGACAAAGATTGAAACATGTTTATAACACAGCTGCTGAGGAAGGATCAAGCAAGAAAATGAACGATGGAGATTAAGTGGCAAGATTTGAAGGATGAAAATTAAATGAGCTATGATGTCTATATAAGAGACAAGAGATTCATTATGAAATATACATGCTAGACCTAAAGCGCATACATGTGAAGTTTATGCATGACTGATAAAATAGGTTAAAGGAAAAACTGAGCATTTTCTGTAGACATAACTGAGCGACAGAGGAAAGAGGATTACCGAGCAGAAAAAGTATGAAGTATGAGATGAATTGAAGAAGTACAAATTGAACAGAGATATTATGTACTTAGAATAGATCTGAATATCTACAAATCAGATTTGTATTTGAATCATATCATTACTGTATCATTTTAACCATTGTTACAGATAAATCTCTTAACTGAGTAGGACAGTGAAGTCCTTATTACAACATTTAGAGAATGTTGAGTGTTTTCTTGTTGACCCCATAGTGACTGCATGGTCAAAAGAGAACTATTAGTTTTAAATCCTTTAACCAGGTCACATTTAACAATGTGCATTGTAACCTTTAATTGGGTTGGCTCTTCACCGAGCTCACTTCAGAAGAGTGAAAATATTTTGGGTTACCGGTCCTAGGTGGTTTTTCCCTTAGCAGGATTTCCATGTTAAAAATATATTTGTCAATGTGCATGAATGTTGTGGATTGTTATTTTACTTTAAACTTTATTTTATTGACCTAGATCGGTAATCACAATATTAATTTATTGACACTCGGTAAATACTATTGATGAAAGTTTAAGTTTACAGAATACATTTTCACCGAGTTGATTTATATGATTGAATTTGTTTTGGTATACCTCTGGAGAAATTTGGGACTGTAGGATAATTTGTGAGGAAACTGATTCTAACTGATTCACTCTCCCCTCTCAGTTATTCTAACAAGATTAATTAGAGGAGTAGGCTTAGGGGGGATAGTGATGGGTATAGATTAAGAATATAGGCTAGATTTAGGATTAATCCAAATTAGATTTAGATTAATCATAGCTTAGTTGAATATTAGAATGTGGAGGGAATAAATAAATTAAAAATTATTTGAAGGGGGATTTTGTGGAGAATCATATATTAAATGCACATTTAATATATTAGGGAAGGGTATTTAAATTAACTTTAGATACCATAGAATAATGAATTAATTTAATTAAATCAATAGATGAATATAAAAAACTAGTTAATTAACTATAATGCTAAGGGAATATTAATTAAATTAATATCAATGTACATGGATAATTTTAGACGTTTACATTTTCCCCCTCTTTGATGCGGTGTCGAGGACGACGTTGCATCAAAGAAATAAGAAAATAAGATGCCCCAGAGAGAAAAGTAATTCAGGTGGGAGATTATGCCCCATTGAGAAAATAACTGAAAAAAATAAAATTTGTGGAATTTTCTCAAAGAAATGCAGAAGGGAGGAAGAAAAGTGATGAGGAAGAGAAAAAAATGGGGAAATTATATGGTTCTACGAGACGCTTCCTTGGGGGGGGGGGGGGGGCATGGT